>CABFVZ010004096.1:0-57253 GCA_902151445.1 Timema monikensis
TTTTTTTTAATGTGCCACTTAGAGGACCACTCTAAATAGTTTCTAGAGTTATCGAATTTGAAAAATTCTCTGGGATGGATGCAAATAGATTATATATGCAAATAATTTATTTTTAAAATCAAGCAATAACCACTCCAAATAGCTTCTAAAACTATCTTAATTTTAAAAATGTCCAGGTGAGTATCATTCCAAATAGCATCTAAATATATAGAATATTTTTAAAAACTGCTGGAGAAGACCACTTTAAAATCATCTAGAAGTATCTAGCTGTCGAAAAAAAATAAGGTCAAGATGTCTCTAAATTGTTTCAAGGGGCATCCGAATTTCAAATATTTCTAGAGGAGGATAACTTTAAATGGATTTTAAAGGAATCCACTATTAGTATTTGGACACTAAACTTGTTCCACTATTATAAATTGTGATTTTTTTCTATTTAAATAGAAAATGGCTATAAGTTACTTATATAAATATTAAACTGGCTTATATTTTACTATGATTTTTTAAGCTTCACAATCATTTTAAAATTATCCAAACAGCATAGTCAAAGCCAAATTTTGTGTTTAGATATTTTGAATAAAATAATGAAATGTATAAAAAAATAGAACTTGCAAATAAATCATTCAAAAATATATAGCCTTCAGTAAGGCTCATATGACTGGTGTGGTTCCAGAAACCAACTATAAAGCGAAACATAGTTTTATTAACTTTTAAATGCATATAAAATCCAATAACATGTTTACACTATCATATAAGTTATCATACATTACACATGTATGTTACATTTGAACACTAGCTAAAATAATAACTTCATTAAACAAATGGAAAACTAAAACACTTCACTTTATTCACAAAACTAAGCCGTGAAACATCCAGTAACGAATATAAAAATGTATCTGTGTTCAAATTTGCGGTGTGTTTGTATTTCATGGTGCGGTGTGTTTGCATTTCATGGTGCGAGTGGAAAAGTATGTACCTGCTATAATTTTGAATTCCAGTTGTGTTATGACAGGGGAAAATAACCATCAAATGAAAACTATTGAATCATTATTTGAGAGTTTTCATTCATCATTTGATAATCAATAGTTAAAATCATTTGATAGACCCATCACATTTGTAAACAGACTGAATTAGGTACTGACATAAAATGGCGACCAAAGCCATTCACTGCGAGAGTCATGCTGAAAAATACTGGAAATAGTGGATATGTTTTAATTGAAAACCTCTTTATTAGCGGAACGCCATCAAGTGGGGCCCTACCTATCCTGGGAACTCTCAAGAGAGGACTCGACTTAAACACACTATTTAAAATTCAAACAAAAACTGTCTTTAATTAGCCATGGACATGTAATTGAAGGGAGGAAAGCAAAGAAAAATTACTTCCAGGCCACACCTAATAACAAGCAAAGGTACAATTGTAATATATCAAGACTATTTACAGCAAGAAATGGCTCCTCTGATTCATGAGGGGAAACCAGTGAAAAACAATACATCTTTTGAATAGTAAGAAAGAGCCTGGATGGCTAGATCAAAGTAGGTAACATAAAATATAGTTCCAGGGATGCCAAAAGAAACTATCAAATCCTAGCTATTGAATAAATTAAACATCACTGTCAAATACCATGAATGAAATAAATATTTATATGCAAAAAAAGAGATGGGAGGAGCAGATAACAGAAAGTGTTCAGTGAGAGGAGAAGAATGGAAGGAATTAAAGGAGGAAGAGTGAGATATTTTACTAAACTGACCCAGCCACAGGCTGGAAAGAGTTTATCATGATGATGAGAAATAAACTTTTTTTTTTAATATAGTAATGCAATTGGGGTCAGTTATCGTGTAAGCCCAAGTTATAGTATGATTTTGTTAGGAAAAAACAGTTGATGTTAGTTACTAAAACAATTTGAATACCTACATTTGTACATTGTCATGTTATCTGTGGCTGTCACATCAATACCAATAAATAACACTAATAGTATGGTAAAATGTTATCAATGTTGGTAGCAAAGAAATTTGTCACACTTTTCTAAATTGTTCAGGTTATACCTATCTAGTAGGTACTTGTGTTGTAATTTTTCTAGACAAATTTAGAGTTATTAAATAAATATATTAAGTACTATTAATTATTTTTATCAGAAAGTATTTCTTATTCAGGACTTTCAAGATGTTTTGCCACTGGCAGCTCCAAGAAACTCAAGGACAAGACTGGTAAAAACATTGTTTTTGTTGATGGAATCAGAACACCTTTCCTAACTTCTGGGAGTGACTACTCCAAACTGATTGCGAATGATTTGGCAAAACATGCATTATTGTAAGTACAGGAGGTTTGGATATTTAAAATAAAATAAATCTATTAAATGGTTTTAAGGGGTTAATATCTTACGACTAAATTAATTTGGGTTTGAATGGTAAAAAATTGCATAGGCTATTTTAAATATTTTAATAGGCTCTAGTTCTGTTCTATTTAATTGAATTTATAAGCTTCGAATTCTAATGTGAATACAAGCTAACAATAGACAAAACAATCTGTAGGCTAATTTCTTTAATCCCCACAAAATATAATAAGTTACAATAATATAATTTAATTTTATCAAACTGTATTAGCAAAACAAACCACTAGAAAGAAAATGAAACAAACGCCCTTAATTTTTTCGTCAGCATTAAATATTAAAATAATCTATTTATTAAGTGTTCTGTCTTTTGACAGGTCCATTGCCTCTTAAAATTTAAGACCTACATGTCCTAATAGCAATTTTCTTTTTTATATCCTGAAACTTATTCATTCCTTGTTTGAAGTTATCCATCAGTTGATTTTGTGGTCTTCCTTCTTTCCCTCCTCCTCCCTTCCATTTTGCCTTCTACATTGTCACTCAATAAACCATTTCTTCTCATAATGTGATCTATCCAGTTGGCCTTTCTTTGTAGAATAACTCGTATAATGGCTCTCGTTTCATTGACTCTTTAACTACCTTAACTAGCCAGGAAGCGTGATAAATAATAGTCAGAGTTACCAGAGAATAACAGAATTTATTTTATTTGACAGATGGGTGACCTGGTGGTCTAGGGGTAAGGTGTCAGACCTCTGTGCTGGCGGCCGGGGTTCAATCCTCTGTCCCGGCACAGATTTATCTGATTTCCAAACCCTTCCTACACCTCTGACAAGATATCTTGTGAATGTGGGGAATGCCAGGCCTCCACCGTGGTTCGGATTCCACGTTAATCTGTAGGTCCTCCATTTGATCTCACAATCACCCTACCATTACACATTAGCGTAAGTGCGTATAACCCGTACGGGTAGTAAGACGCGGTGCTAATAATAATAATAATAATAATTTATTTGACAAATTAGAAATAGAAGATATACAAATGCTGAGGTACCGCTCAAGGCAAGCCAAGTAGAAGATTTATAGTTAAATATAACATATAATAAATATGACTAGAATTCAATATAAACATATTGTTTAATTAGTAAGTTCGCCAAGTTAAGTTTAAAGTGAGAGACCACTATAACTACCATCAAGGTTAGTCAACAAGAAGTTACGACTCAAAGGTCAAAATGAGAATTAAACCCTATTTATTTTATATATATATATATATATATATAAAATCACCTGGTGACAATAGTTTGTACTATCATAATGTCTTTTGAGATAAAGTAACAATTTACAAATGTAATAAACTCGCCGCTGGTATCTTGGACTGCACAATTAAAGTCCCCAAAGGACGCAGTATCAGCATCATTTATTGAGCGCCTTACACACATGTGCTAATAATACATACTCTAATGTAACAGAAGTTTAGGTACCTAATAAATGCTATTCTTGGAAGTGTCTTACAATATAAACAATGGCCAAATACATCAAAGTTTAATCAAAACAGTACTAAAATATTTGTGCTCAGCCCAAACAGATGTTTAAAGACACTAAGTGATAAGCAATAAATCTATGGAACCAAATTATTCTGCATTCCCATAGCAATCTAATGTAATTCAGTGCTCTCGAAGATACAAAGTTCTACGCTTAAGTTTAAGAGCTTGCTTCTAGTCCAATCAAACATTATTCTACAAAGCAATAATTTTAATAAGTATATCGCTTATAGTTAAGAGTCCTTGATTCCCACATGATTAAATGTAAATTTAGACCATCGCGGGATTATTTACTCATAAAACCTATTTGGTTTTACCACCACGACATAGCATAAGTTCGAAAGAGTTAAAGATAAAGCACATATCTTATAGTTAAAGTGCTTGGTCCTCACATAACCATATGTTAATTTAAACTGTCTAAGTAAAACATACTTAAAATATTCCCAATAAACATTAACTGCTAATCAGACAGTCGGCAAGAGCCCCGAGTGGCGAAACAGAAGTTACGTTCCATAGGAGAACGGAAGGTTCCCCTAGCAGGAAAATTACAAAAGGATATGTGGTTGCAAATCAACCACGCTGATACCAAAAAACCACCCCAAAATAAAAATTTTAATCAATATGTTTGAAATTAATAATTTTGAAAGGTTCCCCATAATATAACCGAAAGGGAATCTTGAAGAATATAATTAATTAAGTCCAAGCTTAATTGCTGGTCTCACCTAGTAAGTGATACAATGAGTAACCATGTGAAAGAAACATTGCAATATATAGCCGACACAAATGCATGACATGCCTACAGAGAGGGAAAACATGGAGTGGAAGAGGGGAGACAAGCAGCACATAAGAATGATTGCGGTGGCTCTAGGAACTTGTAGACACTCCTGGAACCATCTAGGTGGCAGGAACGAAAACTAAACTGGTGATGTTGCCGTCACTCGTTTGTTTCTGGGTGGGGCTTCCTTCACTAGCAGACCGTCGGATCGTATCTCCATTTAGTCTGTGGGATTGAGTTCTAAGGAGAGGAGGTCACGGCACGTGTGCTCCAGTGTTTATGTTCAACAAGGCAGAGGGTGGGTGCTCTCCCATTTATTGAGCTTGTTTTCTTTTTGTAACATAGTTACAACTCTTCTTATAACTTCATTTTTCACCCACTCTCTTCACTTTATCCTTAATTCTTCTCCAGAACCACAGCTCAATGCTTTCTGAATATTTCTTCTGTCCCCACCCACCCCCTCCTTGCCCCCATTTTTTTAAGTATACGGCCTATTTGGCCATGAGAGATCCAGTATCTTGTATTGTGTATGTCAACTTTACCATAAAGTTTTAGTCACTTTGTGGGAAATGTGTAGACAAAACATAAATGTTACATAAAATAGAGCATAAACAAATATAACTAAGGTAAAATAATCTTAAACTTTTGAGATAAAGCTGTGTAACTTAAATGAAAACAATTGAAATAGTCTACATTTAAAACCTGATAATATTTTTTCCAGTTGCGGGAAAAGAATCTAGATTTGATTCATAATAGTGCCTAAAATCATGAATTTGTTTATCATGCCCAGGTATTCAGATCCCTTTAATGTCATCTTTATATATATATATATATATATATATATATTAAAATGGGACCCTCAAATCCTTTAGTATATTCAAGATTAAGGATTTGAGAATGTATCTGATTCAAAATAGAAAAGAAGTTGGTTTCTCAATGTTTTATTGGAATTTGTTTTAGAGCTCTAGTACTGATGTTTGGTGTTTCATCCATCGCCTAACCTTCGGATAAACTTAACAACCATAACTCTGAATTTGAATTTAACACTTTATTGAAGATATGAATATTATAACAATTAATAATGCATTGTGATATAAAATATATTAACATTTAGTTAATGTTTATATTTTCTTCTATTTTATTTCCTCTTATGTTCATTATTTTTACCAAAATTCAAATTAATTAAATCGGATTTGATGTGACTCCATTTGTATCCTTGTTAAAAAAAATTTACATCCATTACTGTTCCCAGCCTGTGGTCAGTTTTTTATTCGAGCCATATATTTTCCACCACCGGCTTGCTAGGCTTGTCATAGCTACATATGCCTTATAATCTAACTTAAGACTAGGACAGGCGCAACACCCAGTACCCAGCCTTTAATTTATCACTGTGAACGGATAAATCCTCATTTCACCGATTATACATTTATGGCCATGCTGGGAATCGAACCCAGGACCCTTAGCTCAGTAGACAGACATGCTACCGACTGAGCTAAGGTGGCGTATTCTTGTTAAATTTGTTATCAGTAAACCCAAATTTCAAAAAAAAAAAGTAATAAAATATCATTTTGTTAATCATACGAAGCAAATGTTTAACTTTCAAGCTCTGATCCAATTCGCTTTGATCAATATGACAATAAATGTAATGTAAGGTTTTAATCTAGAGGCATTGTGAAGAAGACTGGTATTCCCCGGGAGGCCGTGGAATACATCACGTATGGAACCGTGATTCAGGAAGTAAAGACAAGCAACATTGCTCGGGAGGCAGCCCTTAGCGCTGGTTTCCCTTACAGCACACCTGCGCACACCACAACCATGGCGTGCATCAGCTCTAATGCTGCCATCACTACAGGTGAATGCACGCACAAGGTGTACTGTCCAATTTTGGTGGAAAGAGCCTTTTTGGAAACGCAAAAACTTTTTTTGTTGCATTCAACAATGATAACATTTCACTATTTTATAGCTACTGATAATATCTATCAAAAGTGACTGGGGCAGTACAAATTGATTGACGTATGAATACATGAAAGTAGATATAGTAATTTTTCTAGCTGTAAGATAAGGCTCTTTTTATTAAAATTGAACTGCAGTTTGATTTGAATGCATAAATATTTAGTTGGACACTTATTTTTATAACATAAATCAACAAAACCTCTATTTAGGTTAAGTGTAGTATATTAAATCTTGTTTTGATTTGTTACAAATGTGGGCTACGCAAAAAGTTCCTGTGAATTTTACCTTCATTATCCTTAACCCTTTGATGTAGTTAGATGCAAATGACTCAGACGGGTAGTAAGACCCAGCTAAAATAAATAGGGGTTAATGTTATTAAAAGGACTTAATTTATTCTCTGATAATTAATTTCAAATATTGTTTATTAATACCATTCCTGAAGTAGGTAATTGTTAAAACTTCAATAGTTGGCCCTCTTTCTTTAGATTTGAATGATATTTTCAAATATTTGCTTTGTACCAAACACAAATCTAAAGAAAAATGGAGCGTTCAATGTAAGTTGCAATGGTTGATATCAATATTTTTCCACCTAGGTATTGGTTTAATCTCATCAGGCGTGTATGATGTGATTTTGGCTGGGGGTGTGGAGTTCATGTCGGATGTTCCTATCAGGTTCTCACGAAAGATGCGCAGCCTTATGCTTCAGGCAAACAAAGCTAAAACCTTGCAGCAAAAGCTTAAACTTCTGTCATCATTTCGACCATCATTCCTGGCTCCAGAGGTAATGTAACAAGTTTAGAATTAGAACTAGCACGAAGCTTAATTCTTGTTGCAGTTCTCAGGGCAACTGAATACTCTTGTAAAATGTGTGGATAAAATGTGTACTTTTTTATAATCAGGTTTATGTTTATATGCTACTCTCTAATGCTACATTGCTCCTAAATATATCAATAGTGTAAATAAATAGACAGAAATAAGGCGTAAGACACAATGCACACAAAAACTAGTTAAATCAATAAGTATATATATACACACACACACACACACACATGAAAAAAAAGATAATTTAATTAAAAACCCAAAAGATTGATAAATAGTGTTGCTACCCGCTCTCCAACCTTTGGTCATTTTGTCGGGATGGCCTATTTGAAAGAAGAGAATCTTTAACAGGAGCGTTGGAAATAGTCAGACGTAGAGTTTGAAGAATTTTACTTTAAACTATGTTGTTTAACATGGTGTGATGTTAGTTACAATTGTATAGGTTTTAACAGAGCTGCTAGCCTGAGTTAAGTCATTTTTAGTAAACACAGGTGATCTAACTCTTACCTTGTACTGGGCCTAGGACCATATTCCAGTCTGGCCGCGGCGCCACTTTAGCTCTCAATGTTCTAGTTTCATCCATTCTTATAGTTTAAAAGTGTGACTTTCTTTCATTGTTTTTGCTAAGTCAATAATACTATTCTGTAACTATTCATTCACAAGATAAGCTTACTAATCATCATCATCAACAACAACTGTTTTCAGCCTGTGGTCAGGCCAGTTTAGTAAAATGCCTCTATCTTCCTCTATCCTCCCACCATTCTTCCTCCTTTAATTTATTCCATTCTTATTCTTCTCTCACTTAAACACTTTGTTATCTGCTACCCGCCTCGGTGGCGTAGTTGGCTAACGCGCTTGTCGTGTTGAGCTTGACTGCCGAGGATGGGGAGATCGAGGTTCGAATCTCGGTCGGGTGAACTGGGGGTGGTTTTTCCTAAATGGTTTTCCACTCTCCCTCCACGCAAATGTGGGTTCACTTCCTCTAATTCAACCTTCCCAATTCCCAATCCATTAGCGTAATTAGTACTTAAAGCATATAACCCGAACAGGTAGTAAGACGTGGTGCTAAATAATAATAATAATGTTATCTGCCCCTCTCATCTCTTTCTTGACCTCCCCTGCAATATTTTTCCTACATACTTAATTTTCAACATTTTCTTAGGCATCCTCCCTTTTTCCATCTTCATTACATGCACGTATCATCTCAGTCTGGCTCCCTGTGCTATCTCACGTACTCTCTATACATGCACGTATCATCTCAGTCTGGCTCCCTGTGCTATCTCATGTACTCTCTATACTCCTACTCTTGACACTGACAATAGTTAAAGAATAGTAACCAGTACAATTCAGTCCTTGCAAAGTTTACTAGCTGCTTCTTGAAGAAACCCAATCATACTGTAGGAACACATAGGTAAGTAATGTGAAACATGGCATTGTAACTTCCTAATAGATGCAACTAAAAACTAAAGGTAAATTGATAAAGAATGATAGGACATAGATTGCCATTACCTCTCTCTCTCTCTGTCCAGTGGCAGAAATGGGAACTGTGTTTCTATTTTCACTATAAAAGATCATTACTCACATCTCTTAAGCTATTATTTCCCCAAAATATGTTCCAGTAACTTAATTTACCAGCAAAGAAGACGTAAGAATCATAAACAATTAGAAATATGAAGTTTTTCATATTTCGTTTATTATTCCTTAGTTTAACTGTGTCACATCTTCTGTTCCATTTCCATTCCTCTATGCGCAGTTGCACATGTGTGTTATACAGGCTCTCGTTAAACATTATTTTACTGAGAAATTTACTTCATTGAAATTTTTATTGCTTATCAAATTTAATGCTGATACTTTAAACTTAAAAATAATATGACTAAAATAATATTTCTAGCAAACATTATGAAAAAGTAAATGCTTTTTTAATTCAAATGTGGTAAGTTTGGTAAAATATGTATTGCAATATAAATAAGATCAACATTGCTTCTAAACAGCTTAACCAACATAATTCTATAACTAAATAGTACCTAAACTAGAGCTAGTTTTGTAGCTAAACGTATTATTTAATATGAGTTTTAAATATCTTATGTTTGAAAACATTTAACATAATAATATATTCTTGATATTATATTTTTAATTTAACAGAAATTATTATTTTAGGAAGGGACCAGTTAAAAATAGGAAAAAGAATAATTCAATTAGTTTGTTAATCTTCTTTGCTATTTTTATTTTCATTGATTCGTCATGGCAATACAAGTTAACTACTTCAATCAAGTATAACTCAAAATGTATGAAAATATTTAATAAATGTAATGGTTAAAAGTGGTTTTTATGCTATTAAATGGAAAATTGAAATCAATTTTTAACAATTTGTTGAGTACCAAATGATTTTTAAGTTGAAATGCTATTATCTCAATTAAATAGACTATGCTTACTTGTGTTTTAAAATTTGATTAATAAGTACATCAAGCGGAAGCTTGAAAATGACGATCCTACAAAACTTTCGATCTCGAGCTTGAGCGACTAGCTCAGAATACGATTACTCGCAGAGCCCTAATTTGTATACATCATATATCCATACAAATTGTCAGTTGGATAAAAGACCCAAGTCCTTCTCACTCTTTTTCGAGGGAGACCTTACAATCTGGTTGTGTTCACTCTAACCTGGATTAAAATATCTTCATTAAAATACAAATTGTCTTCCAATTTCTTTGTTCTGATTCCATCAGCAATATCTTCTGACATGCTTACCCTGTCGGTGAGCCAAAGAGCAAGATGATATGTAACATAAAAAAATATTAATATGTTGAAGATCAAATATCTGAGTGAGGTAGGAGAGCGACACAAAGCAGCGTTTTAAAAAGTACTGCTCCATTGTGAGTCCTCCTTTAAAGAGTCCCAGTTCTTTGCAAACTAACTAGTAGCATGTGTGGGTTATGTCATTCACATTAGATCTTCAAATGAAGTTGTACCTTTGATGACATGAAGCCACATTCTCGAATAACAACACATTGTATTATTTAAGTGTTCATTATATAACCAGTAAAGGGAATCGCCCATCACTATTCTGGGGAGTTCATCAACAGAAACATTTTGCTTTCTGTAGTGGAATGTCTTCATTGTCCAACCATTATATGAAACAACCTGATTGCTAGTAAGCATCTTCTCAAAGGGAATTTCAGAGCACATACTTGAAGAAGATTGTTGACAGTGTATTACATAGGTTGTTAGTGACTTGAGTGAAAATACTTGTAAAATATACATTCTGTCCATTTTTGAGTCTGGCGATGGTCAGCTAAATGCACCCTGAATAATTCCAACTGAATTATGCTCCTCCCTGTCCCCTCTAATACCTTCATATGTGAGGCTGGTTACATGCTAACAAGGGAGAGAGAGAGAGAGCACATACAAATGACAAGCGTGCCAAACCCGCACTTTTAACAATTGAACACTAATCTCGCTACATTATTTTCTCCCACAATAAGCCTGTCAAAATAGCAAATATTCTTGAACTATTTTTAGTTTTAGTAAGAGCCTTGATTATAGTAAAAACAGTAAAGTTATATAACCTTATCACTCTTTAGAAGAAAGCTTTAGAAATTATTTTTCTGTGGAAAACCTGGAAAACTTATGGAACTTCAAATCCTAAATATTTACTTTTGTGATAATGTTCATAAACATTTTTAATAATCATAGTTAAAGGTCATGTTGATTATTTTATTTGGGTGAAATATTTTTAAAATGAGTCTCAACGCTCTATTGTGGGTTATTTTGAATGGGTTCTATTACTCATGGCTTATATTGTATTATATTGCATGCAAGCTTTAACTTTTTCTAAGGAATTTTATTATAATCTGTTTTAAATAAATTCATAATTGTATGGTTAATTTTATTTTTCTCACCCCCACAACTACCCATTTAGCTGCCAGCAGTGGCGGAGTTTTCCTCCGGTGAGACAATGGGCCACTCGGCAGACAGACTGGCAGCAGCGTTTGCGGTGAGCCGAGCAGAGCAGGATGAGTATGCGTTGAGGTCACACTGCCTTGCGCAACAAGCGCAAGAAAAGGGCTATCTCTCCGACATCATTCCTATCCAAGGTACAACTAACATGACTCATCCTCTTGATTGAGAGGTTAGCAGGAATCTTTTAGAGATCATTAGTACTGTATTAATATGAATATAGGCCCCACTCCTCGCTGCCAAAAAACACTGTTATAAAACTTTAATGCTGTCTATAATTACACTCTTAGGTATTATGAAAAATTTCATAACCCCAACAAATGGTGCCCTTTACTGCTTAATCTCTATGGGTTTATTTAAAAAATTAATACCCTTGATACACTGCTAAAATGGCTGCCATGTAGCCAAATTTGTTTCTTTAGTAAAATGATGAAGCGATGACAAGCCTAGCAAGCCGGTAGTGGATTCAGGAATGCTTTCAAAAATAGTAACAGCCCCGGAGAGGACAGATCTACCATGTGACAACCTCAGCCACGCTATTGTCACTTAATGGAAAGGAACAAGAAGTTACATCAGTTACGAGGAAAAGGCATGTAAACATAATGGAAACAAGACAGGAATACACATATGTTGGTCTGGAGAATCTGACAGAGGACATAATGGAAACAAGACAGGAATACACATATATTGGTCTGGAGAATCTGACAGAGGACATAATGGAGAGACAATAATTGTGCCAGATGAAAGGCCAGGTATATAAATGGTTAGATAATAAAATTGTCACGCAGATAGGGAAGTAACAAACTTCAGCCAGGTGAATGCCCCCCAGACTGGTTGCACAGAGAACAAGGAATTCATGCGGATCTGGAGACAGAAGGCTAGGGATGTGGTATCTAAAGAAAAGTATCAGGACCGAAATTTTATTATGGAAAAAGAAATTATCCAGTAATAATAATTTCTACTTTTGCATCATAATTGTATTTTCATATTTATCTAGACACTGAAAATTATAATATTTTAAAACAAATTTTTAAAATGCTTTTTCACTTCTTAAAATAATAATGAAATTTACTTCTGGGAGTTGCCATTTTTTAACTACATTTGTCATTTATATATTCTTATCAAGATAGATTATTAACTATTGACAAACACTGATGCCTTGACCTGCTTCATCTGCTTAAACAACGCAAATAAACTTTTCTGCTTTGTTTGCTTGGGGCACCCTTAACCCTTTTAGTGCCACGGTCCAAAATAATCAGCTCTGCCTACTACCGTTAAAAGTGCCACAGTCCGATAAGGTCGGCTCTCTAGGTTTACCTGATAGATAGTGTAGTAGTGCCATGTCACTGGAAAGAGAAAATTTACCTCTATTATTTTATATAAGGTTGGCAACAAAAATCAACTGTAAATAGTTGTTACTGGAATTGGAAGTTTGTAACACTTACAATGGGTCAGTCGCGTACTCAATGAGCTAAGTGCGATGCCGGATTACATACGGTCTGCGTGGAAAACATAAATGTGGCTCACATTCATATTGGTCTAAATAATTTTGTAAACAGTTTTCAAATGTACGGGTTAAATTGTTCTGAGTTTAGAAAAATATACTATTTAGATTTTCATGTTATGTCATGTAAATGAAAAGATTTCTTTACTATTTTAAGTAGATAGGCGCAATAACTTTATAAGCTTATATAATATGTATAAAAAATATATATAATCACTATAAAAGGTTTTTTGAAAAATGTATCTATTATGTGTAGGCATAAATATTTATTCATGAGGTGAGCAATATAATAAATCTAATCTTGCTTTAAGGTGAGCAATGACAGCCCAAAAATACCTAATGTAGGATATTAAATAAAAATTCCTGTAATTCCTAATTTATAGTTTTATATATATATACACACACACACACACACAAAACTTTATTTTATTGTATAAAACTAAATGCACTTCAACAAAATAATAGTGAAATTTATATAGAATATTTTTTTGACGGTGTTAATTAGCCTTAGTTTTGAAAAACATTAAACGAATTTAAATTTAAAATTTATAAATTAAATAATTTTAATTAAATTGTATTCATTTTAATTAAATTGTATTCATTTATTAAGTAACAGTACATGCAGATTAAAATAATAGAAAAAGTAAAATTAAAATAATCACTTCACAAATAAAGGTTTGGTGAATTTTCTTACAAAAATGAGGAAATAGTTGCGGCATTGGTGACCTGGTGGTCTAGGGGTAAGGTGTCAGACTTCTATGCTGGCGGCCGGGGTTCAATCCTCGGTCCCGGCACAGATTTATCTGATTGCTAAACCCTTCCTTCACCTCTGACAAGATGTGTATTAATCACAACTTGTGAATGTGGGGAATGCCAGGCCTCCACCGTGGTTCGGATTCCACGTTAAACTGTAGGTCCTTCATTTCATCTCACAATCACCCTACCATTACACATTAGCGTAAGTGCGTATAACCCGAACGGGTAGTAAGGCGTGGTGCTAATAATAATAATAATAATAATAGTTGCGGCATTCTTCATTCTCAAAACCTAACAGCCCTCTGACACTCTTTGCGTGCAAATTCTGTAATAGGCATGGCACTAAAAGAGTTGAGTGAGTTAATTTAGCTCTACAAAAGCTTTTTTTTGTTTAGTTTTTGATGACCGTGCTCATTGATAAAAGGGTATTAGACTGGTTCCCACTTGCCTGGCAGGGCATCATGCTGTATTGATAAACAAAGATGAACTAACAGCTATGAGTTATTGTAATGAGCTAGACGAGATTGAATGCTGGAGTTGCTTCTTGCTTTCATACAGAAAATGAGTGAGAATTGAGTGTGAGTTCTAATATCAGTAAAGGTATCTAGGAAAAAAGTATTGAGTAAAGAAATATTGATATTAGTAAAGTATTAATACTTTTTTTTCACATTCCTACAGAATGCTGAAAGAACTATCATAATTGAGACCTAAATGCTCGAATCGGAAGAGATCATGGGCAGTCGTAGAGTAGGAATAAGGAAGGAGAAAACCTGTTGGACCTGTGTTTGAGGAACTTCTTGGCTATAGGTAACTCCTGGCATAGCCACAAGTTAAATCTCTTAACTGGAAGTCTTATAGACAACATGATGGTATCTTAAAGTCTCCTCCCGAAACAAAAGAAACACGAAGTTCATACTAATTGTAAATTTAAGATGAGATTACAAATGGTTGGGGCAGATTTCAAGTAACTCCAACTGGGCAAAGCAGTGACCAGTAGAATTCCTAGAATAGAATCAAGTGTTGAAAGTTGGCAGAGGGGTGAGACAAGTAAAGATTGATTTGACTAAGGATGAATTAAGGATTGTAGAAGAAGAATGGAAAAGATAGTAGAAGCAGCAAAAAGCACTCAGCAAATAAACAAAGGAAATACCTTGTTGTAACAGGTGTATAGGGAAAGCTGTAAAAGGTTAAAACAAAGCATGAAGACATTGGTTTCAAGACAGAACAAAAGAAAAAATAGGGGGCAGGGGAATGGAAACATTTTACTAAACCAGAAGGGAAAATGACTAAATATGCAAAGGAGTGAACTTGGATAGACCAGAAGAGAAATACATAGGAAACAAGAAAATATTTTATGGGTGTTACAAACAAAAGAAAACCTTGAGAGATGTGGAGTAAATTACTAGATACATCTGGAGAAGTTCAGTCATTAGAAGAGAACAAGGACATAGAAATAGTATTTTAAGTAGGGATGGGTGGAAATGACATTTTAGTGGGTGATGGAGGGAATTGAACCAAAATATTAGGGTGGGAACAGGAAATTATAAATAATGAACAAACAACATTTTTGATACAAATTATTTTAATTAGTCAATTACCTTTGAAAATGCTGACTTATATTTAACTATTGTAAGGTTGCAAAAAATACTAAAAAATTATACATTTTTTATAGTTCTTTAATATACTATGGACTTGATACACATTAAATTTTATTTAGGTTTGAAGCCTCTTAAAAGTTCTCTTTTAACACCTCTTAAAAGTTATCTAGGTCTAAAACCCTTTAAAGTTATCTAGGTTTGAAACCTCTAAAATATTGCTTAAGTTTGATACCCCAGAAATGTTCCCAAGGTTGGAAGCCCCTTAAAAGTTAAAATAATTCCCCCGCCTACAACCCAACTTGATAAGAACAAAGAAGACTGTCTATGAAAGAGATTTAACAATGATTAGTGTGCAGTAACAGCTGCTAGAACACAATGCATGCTTGGTTTCCCACCTGAAACTTTTCTGGAAATGGCCATTCATGCCCGACTTATGAAATTGACAAATTCACGAGCATTCCAGCTCCTGTTTCCCTAGAGGTGTGAGACCAAAAATGTTCCCTATACTTATTCAGACAAATTGTCTATTATTATTTCTGTAAAATAATTTCAACCGATCAAATGGAACTAGTGTAATCAAGATATAGATATCCCAAATGTCAATATTTATACTTAAGACAAACATAAACTAGCTTTGGTGGCTGCACACTCTAACACGCTACTCTCAGCAATAGAATAGACTGCCGATGACAGGGAGATTGAAAAAGACACGGTGTTAAAGAAAAAGTACTAAAGAAACAAATGAATGCGAGCCTTTGTAGACCCGTTATGTTCATAAATCATACTTCACTTTTTTGTCATCAATAGGTTAGTTAAAATAATTTTAAGGTTGGCCCGACATTGTTTCTTCCCCTATCCTCCGTGCTTTCCATCTACCTAGCTCCCTTTCCTTCTTTTAACAAACTATATTTTGAAAGACCTCTTGTGAATGTGAGGAATGCCAGGTCTCCACCGTGGTTCGGATTCCACGTTAAACTGTAGGTCCTCCATTTCATCTCACAATCACCCTACCATTACACATTAGCGTAAGTGCGTATAACCCGAACGGGTAGTAAGACGCGGTGCTAATAATAATAATATATTTTGAAAGCCTCTAGGTGCCACCTCTACCATTTAACCACAAGCCGCCAGTGTGGAAAATTTCCCAGAAAATGTTCATCTTAAGTTTGTCTCTAATTTTAAGGAATTATTGAAAGTAACAGAAATAAATATGGGAGGAATTATACAAACGATATCTATAGAAGGTGATACAGACAAATTTGACATACTAAACTTAAGAGATGGCATTGAGAGAGTTACCTATAAAGGAATCACCAAGAATAGACAAATTGATGTTAGTGATGATAAAAGCAGCAGGAATGATGGGAATGCACAGCTTGTACTGAGTGATCTGGATGTGGAAGGAAAGGACGATACCAATTGGTTGGTGAAAAGGTGGTAATGAGCTCATATTTAAAAAAGGAAATAAATTCAAATGTGAAAATTATAGAGGGGCATTACATTGCTGTACCCCTGTCTGAAATATAGCCTACATGAAAAATTACTTTATGAAAATTAAACAAAGAATAGAGGAAACGGCAAGGTAAGAGTAATGCTGCCTTCTTCAAGCAAGATCTACAGTTGACAAATCTTTGTATTGAGATGGCTCATTTAGAAGAGATGGGAATGTGGTAAATATACCATGATAGCTTTCACTGACGTGCAAGTCTTATGATTAGCTCCAAGAGAAAGTATATGGCTGGGTTTAAGAAAAGGGGTTGACGAGGGAAGGGAGCTCTAACAAATTAATTGATGGAGGGCAAGGTCACAAGCCTGGGGGAATTGAAGGTGATTTCTTGACATAGGAGGGAACTGAAGAGGGCTTTGAGAGAGAACTATTCAAATAGGCAGGAGTGATGGAAAGATATGGTTTGGACATGAACGGGCGTAAGATTACCATAAAAGATAATATTCAGAAGGAAATAGGACAAGGCCTGTATAAGAATGACAATTCTATTACTTGGTTAACAGCGTGTTTACCACCCGGGAATACTGGAATTAACTGGGAATTTGAAATTATCGGTAAAAAACGGAAATAAGTCGGGGAATTTGGTAAACTACAAGACAAATTTGGGAAAATATTATTTTACTCAAAATATGAAATATAATAATCATTAAATCCGTAAATAATAATGTAATTCAAACTGTAGTTTTTTTGTTTGTAGCTGTGTAATATATTTTATAATTCATAGTAAACAATGTTATTACAAATTTTTAAAGGGGTTTATTTAAAATTTTAAAACATTATTATTATTATTCATAAAAAAAGCATGATTGAAAAATGAGGAGGAATGGAGGGGAGTTAAAAGGATGTGACATGTTTTTTAGTCAGGAATTTTAGGAAATGATCAGGGGAAATAAGGGAATAAGTCGGAAATTTCATTGGTCAAGTTGAGTAGACAGCATGGGTTAAGCATATAATTTGATGATGGAACATAGGAAAGAAGCCAAAACTTTTTTACTTAAGGAAAATATTTGTTCATGGTAATATCTTATTTCAAAGGCTTTTGTCTATATGTGGGAAAAGATACAAGAAAGGTGGATAGAAACCTAGGTCAAGTATTGGGCTTTTCCTTTGTCCAATGGCAGTATGTAAACTGTGAACTGTGTTTTTCTTTTCACTTCAAATCTATGTTGTGTCATTTTCTTTTATGTTTCTTCCACCTTTCCTCTACTGTCTTCCAAATTTAGAAAATGTACCTCTTAAAAGTAAAAAGAGGTTTTTCTTATGGCGAATGAATATATTATTTTTATAGACTGGGATGCTCTATTTCAATTTTATACTATAAACAGTATTATATCATTCAAACTTGCTTTGTAAGTTTTTAAATCTATTTAAACTCATATTTTATGGTAAAGTAGAGCTTAAGCACGCCTTTAAGTTTATCCCTTTGTTTCAGTTCCCGGTGTTGCAAAAACTATTTCTAAAGATAATGGAATTCGAGTTGCATCCCCGGAACAGCTGGCAAAACTAAAACCTGCATTTGTTAAGCCCCATGGAACCGTCACTGCTGCCAATTCTTCCTTCTTGGTAAGTTAATACATTTCTATATGGATAATAGATCAAATAAATGGTTTTTAATTAAAAAATCTAGGTAGAGCCCACGTTAGAATCCACCTTTTTAGGTTGACAATATTGAGACAAAACCACTTGCCGCTGAGATTTATACAGTGTTCTTTAGAAACTACCAACCTATTTTATATTGTCGTAATTGTCACCATTTGCAAAGATTTGACAATTTAGGATCTTAGGCAAAGATCTTCGAACTGATAATCTCAGGAATTTGGGAAAAAATTTAATTTGCTCTAACCGATTGAAGCTTCCTTTGAGATGACATTCTGTTGAAAGAGTGAATTAAGGGGGTAGTTTTTTTTAACAGAAAGGCAGGAAATGTATTCTCTACGAGTGTCTACAAGCTGATTTTTAAAATTAAAAATATTTCTTTTTAAATTTAAAAAAGAAATTTTTTAAAAAAATTATAAAATTTTTAAAAGGGTTTATGTAATTATTTATTTGTAATCTGTTAATTTTGGGATAAAATACTGCCTTTAAAATAATATTTCTAAAATTTAATTGGTTAAAAAATGTTTTCAAGCTCCAAAGACATCGATCACAATCCTTCCTTTCAGTCTGATGGTGCATCAGCTTGTCTAATAACAACGGAAGAAAAGGCCAAGCAACTGGGGTTGAAACCCAAGGCATACTTAAGGGACTTTCTTTATATTGCTCAAGATCCTGTCGATCAATTGTTGTTAGGGTAAGTCTTGTTTCCCAATAATATAATATCTAGAATATTTATATATATTTATGTAGTCATTGACAACTATAATTAGATTATGGTTTTTAAACAATGAGTTCTTTATATGAACTTTCTGAATCAACTAATTATATTGACACACAACTTATCCAGTCCTCCAGACATTAATTTATCATTCTGAGAGAGAAAGAACCTTAATTTTATCAATTATAGTTGTTTTTTGTTTTTTTGTTTTTCTGGTCTTGTGGGACATTTAACCAAGGACGCTTAGTTCAAGAGGTAGGTGGAAACAAGGACCTGAAGAATGTTGCTCTAGAAAAAATCTATTTATTTAATAAAAATATGTTTGACATTTAGAACACAACATGTAAACTATCAAATAATTTTTATATTTGAACAAATGGCAAGACTAGATTTAGACTAAAATTCTAAATTTGAAAAATAAATATAACTCTAAAAGTGGAAAATTATTTTACTGTTCTTTCCTGTTCTCACAAGAAATTATTTCATCCCTAATTCCTGCACAAGACTAGTAAATATTTGATGGCTTTTTTACTTTTATTTGTGCTTTATTTTTCTACAATTTTATCATGTTTATTTATTACATATATTATCTATATTTTAAATAATATACTTTTACTAAACAATAGTGATTAATGAGAAATATTTTAAATTCATTAGATTTAGCTTAAACTAATATTTATAAAAAAGTAATCAAGGTGAAAAATTATTTAAGCAGTCCATTAGTGATGAATTTAAGCTAGTGTTAGACTTCGAATAAAATCATAATTTTACTAAGATTTGGAATAGGTTCAAAGTTTCAAACCTTAATATTGTTTAAAAATGAGGTGGCCCAATGGCTAAATAATTATATAATAAAGGAAATTGATAAAACTAAAGAAAAAGGAAAAATAAACTAAGAGTAAATTTGATGAAGAAAGCCCACCTAGGGAAAGAGGAAAAATGTGGGAAGAATCCAATGCACAAAGGTGACATCTTCTTCCTTTCTTCTGTCTTCTATAGTAGAAGTAGTCACACACACATTTTAACACAAAGAGAATAATATTTCAGTATTGTTGCTTTTTATTTGTGTTTGATAAAGGCAACAATGCCGAACTATTATTCTATTTGTGTTAAAATGTGTGTGTGACTACTACTAAATAAGACAGAAGAAAGGAAGAAGATGTCACCTTTGTGCATTGGATTCTTCCCACATCTTTCCTCTTTCCCTAGGTGGGCTTTCTTCATCAAATTTACTCTTAGTTTATTTTTCCTTTTTCTTTAGTTTTATCAATTTCCTTTGAGTTCCAGGTACTAAAGGAATCATGTGGGATCAGTTGTTGTGTATGACAGTGAATATCTTGTTGTTTTTTAAGTAGCTAGTCCCACCTTTTTGTAAGTTATTCAACTTTGGCCCTAAGATTAAAACAAGTTAAGTGCTCTTTATTTTGATTTTTCAAATTTGTGGTTGGCTATTAATAATTTTTTTTTAGTGAACTTAAAATGTTTATAAGGCGATTATTAATATTTTTTATTTGATTGGATTCAATCACTTAGGGTAGTAGAGTTTTGAACACAAATTTGATTTAAAACCTTATCAAATTAATCCTAAAATATTTTATTTGAACTTATTTTTAATATAAAATATTCGATCCAGTTTTCTTTGAGCATCAGATTTGATCGGCTTATAACCGTTCGCACCATAATCTGCAATCTGCACCAGCTCAGCCCTGATAGTAGTTTTTGAACCTACCATCATCTAGCGATTTCACTCATTTTGTTTATCGCAAATAGTAAAGAATACATTTGTACATTTATCTTTACAGTCCAGCTTATGGGATTCCAAAACTTTTGGAAAAGGCTGGCCTCCAATTGAAAGATGTGGATGTTTGGGAAGTTCATGAAGCATTCGCTGTAAGTAGTGTATTGTCAGGAACAGTCTTACTTTACAATTAATAAACAGATATAGGGCTTTAAAAGAATATTACAAAAATAATTTATTTCCCCGTTCCTCAAACTTCCTTCACAAAGTAATTATTCTTAAACAGCATCTAAAACTTTTGACTGTGGTATTTGTAATCCTAAAGAATAAATTAAAGTACCATGGTATTGCTAGTAAACTTGGTAAAATAATAAACTTTACAAAGTCAAACATAGTATAGAAGTGCAAGACTTGAAAATTCGAGAAATCTGAAAAAAAAAATGGAAAAACAAATAACTGCCCTGAGAAATTTACAAACCAAACTGAGAATTTATTATTTTTAATACTGAACAGACCCAAAAATAGACGGGAGTTTTTCCCCCAAAACCTTCACCAAAAAAAGTTTTGTGTGTAAATGTTGTTTTATAATATAAAACTTTGACATTATAAGCTGTAACACTATAAAATTAAATTATAAATGCTATACATTGCTACTATCATAATTTTATTAATTCCATTTAAAATGTGTTTTGAGTGTTTGAATAGACTACAATGGCTTTCAAAGCAAGTGTCATCCCAAATGTCAAAAAGAACTCTATAAATTATATAGTTACTTTAAGAAACATAATTTAAATAGTTGTATTTTCAAAGGAAGTTGTCTCTTTCTTGCGTCTTTAAAATCCTGATTTTTTTTTATTTTGATTTTTCACATTCTCATATTGAATTGAATAAGTTGTTCTCGCATATTCCTACAACATAGGCTGCCTTTGTGAAGCAAAATTTTTGTATAAAATGTTCTGCGCGTAAGGGAAGTTAGAATAAAATGGTGTATTAGCTCCCTTTCACAGGGATGGTATCTCTTATTGGCTGGCATATTTCTCAGTCAGGACGATGAATAATCAGATTATGTTGTTTAAAGTTTAGTCCAAAATATTCTACAAATCAGGTCTTCCAAATATATATATTCAGAATAATTTGTTATTTGTTTGTGCTCCCCACACCATTAATTAGCTCATTATTTTTTTTTATCTGTCCCTTTTGATATTATAAATATATGACCAATTAAGAAAATATTTTCTAGTTGAGAAAGATGGATGTCAAAAAACTTTAAGACTATAAGGCCTAATAATGTTCAAGCTATTTAGTGTTGGGAAATTGACTAGAAATAATAATATATAAATGTGGCAGAAAATAATTGAAAACCCATTGGTCACTCTTTTATAAAATTGGATTTCAGTGTAAATTTAATGTTATTCACATTCTAATTTGTTTTCAGGGTCAAATCCTTGCTAACATGAAGGCAATGGACTCTGATTGGTTTGCTCAGAACTACATGGGTCGTCAGTCCAAGGTTGGAGTGCCGGACATGAATAAGTTCAACAGTTGGGGCGGATCACTCAGTATAGGTCATCCGTTCGCTGCTACAGGTAAATAATGGCTAAGGAACTTATTGGGGATATCCGAGCAAAGCTTTTAATAAATACCTGGAGTCGTGCTGACAGATAATTTTGAATATGCTGTGTAAAGCTATTTATCTTTGCTGTATTATGTTTTTGGGGGTGGATCAGTCATGGTTTATTCTTCTTTTAACATGTCTGGATATTGTTTGTGAAATATGCTGCCAGAAGGAGAAAAACCCCAGTTGGAGTGGGAATGTTTTATCTGTGTACTCGTATATCAGACTTCCTGTAGAGGTGATCTAGCAAGTATTGTCAGTGTAAAAACAAATAAAAACATAATCATGTTTCATTTGCTTTGATTTAGTAAGGCGAGTTCTCAACTACACAGATTTGTCTGTGATGTATATGTCTCACGATAACTTTTGAACACATTAACCTATTTAATTCAAACTTGGCACAGTTATTCTTTGAACCTTCATACATATCAAGTTTGTTGGGAAAGAAAATCGATCGAAGGCTTGGAGAGTATTCAACCTTTATATGTAAAAAAAAATGCTTCTTGCTTTAATTACTCCATGTATTTACCTTTTACGCTATTTTCTGATGTTATTTGGCTGAAAATTAGTATAAAGGTGCAAACTACTGTAACCACATTAAATAAAAATTAAGTTTTTAACTATTTGGGGGGGGGGGGGGGGNGGGGGGGCAGGTAATTGAAGGCCCTGTAAATGAAGTGTTCCTATGGCCCCATGTATGCTAGGGGCAGCCTTGTTTAAAGTTGGCTTTCTATCAAAATCAGGGCTTGGATTTATGTGAAAGATTGGTGAAAATTGCTATTACAGGTAGATAAATCAAAATACAACACACATAAAAAAAGCCAATTAAAATAATATATGCACCTTGATATTAATTTGTTAACCAGTGATTAGTTTTTTGTTCTTAATAAAATGAAAGCTGATTGAACATGTATATTAGGGTTATGCCAAGATCACTTTTTAAATGTGGGGCGAAGTTGAAGTGAAGCTTAAAACAGGCGAAGAAAACCAATGTCGAAGATAGGATCTTTATTGTTGTCATTTAATGTTACTTTAAATTTTAAATCAACCATTAAGTACGCCTACATTTAGGTTAAAATAAAGGCATAGAGAATGTTAAAGCTCTCTATATTATTTTAGGTTGACATATTGTATCTAATTTTATTTCTGTTTAAGAAAACAAAATAGACACAACACAAATAATTAAAGTATTTCACTTGCATATTATTGGACTCTAAAGCTTTATAAAAACAAGAAAATCAAAATCTTTAAAATATATACACACATAAGAATTGCAAAGAAAAAAAAATGTTTAATCAAGGTGGCTTACTTTATAAATTGTCATTCAGAATCGCAAGTTGATGCCTTTCTGTCACTATGTTGCCTGTTGTGGAGAAAAATATGTTACTATTGACCTGGGTAGCAGGTATGCTTAGGTACCTCTAGCTGCTACATTAGGGTAAGTATGATAACCTTTCTCCTTCCACCAAATCCAAGGGTCTTCTTTTCACCCAAGTAGCTCTAAACTTCATTAGTCACTGAATAAAAGAGAGATTTGTTTGTTAGCTCACCAATTGCAGACCAAAGAGAAGTGGTTGTAGTGGTTGTACTTAGTCCTTGTTCATTACATGGTTGCGTTTCAAAGCTTTGAGATTTGTTTACTTCGATTTGGCTTAGGAACTTAAACTTGGCTTAAAAAAAAATATCAACCTTGACTTCGCTCCAAAGTGAATTCAGACATCAAGGATTATGAAACTTCACTGATAAAAAAATTATGACAGCTAAAAGACTTGCATTTATGGTCATTTAGTACCATTTTAAGTTGTTGCAAATTGATATTCATAATCTAACATAATTAAATTGCATCTTGTGATAGTAATTCTCTCTCTATCAGAATAGAATACTTTTAAAAAATTGTGCAATAAAATTGATTTTGGTGGAGCTGGGCCGTTAAGCACTATTGCATATATTGCCGATAACCGATGCTGATTGCACATCTAATGAACAAATATATAGGATGGCACAAAAAGAACACACCTTTTTCAAATAAGTGTAACTTCGTTGAAATTCAAATAAAAAATTGTTATCAACACTAAAACAATCTGTATTAAAATTAATGTAGTTTTTTAGGTATACATTGATTATTTAATCACAGAAGATTATATCAAAAAGATGTTGTCCTTCTTGCTTAACACACATCTGGAACCTCTCCTCACAATTCTGAATTGCACTTAACTACATTTATTCTGGCACACTTGAAATTTCTTTGTGAAAGCCAACTTTCAGCTTGTCTACTGTTCAAGGTTTTTGAACTTAGACTTTCGATTTCAGGTAACCCCAAAGAAAGAAATCGCAGATAGACAAATCTGGTGAGCGTGTGGGCCAAGGGACATCGCCGAAATGTGAGATTACGTGTTGGGGAAACATTTGTCGAACAACTGTCATCGAAGCCCTTGCCACGTGGGCTGTGGCTCCATAATGTTGGCGCCATATTTCTTCCATTTTTACACGTAAACTTCGAAGTTGTGGACGCAAAAAAATATGTAGCACTTTGACATAGCGCCTTGAAGTCATTGTTATTGTAGCCTCTTCGTCTTCAAAAAAGTAAGGTCCAATGATCTCCACTTTCGAAAGACCGCACTAAACTGTAACCTTAGCACTATGGAGATGTCTTTATATTTCATATAATATTATAATTTATCTTGAAAACCAATGACGTTACACTTATTTGAAAAACATGCATTCTTTTTACGCCACACTGTATTATCATTATTAATAATGGGATAAATTAGCGTCACCAAGTCAGACCACGTAAATAGCTTCTAAAATAAGTAGACAAAAGAACTAGGTGATGATGTCATTACTAGGTTTACCAAAACAAACAAAAATGCTACAAAAGGCATCTCTAGGTATTTTTTATTGAAGTACAAATAAAAATATTCCCAGGCAGTGGAAAGTTTTGTGTTTGTTATATTACTATTCCTCAATTAAATTATGAATATATAATCCTCAGTTAAATGACAAAATAACTAAACTATTTACAACAGCAGTAAATTGGTACTTCAACATCACGCTTGAACGCACTATTAAGAACTGATCTCGGTGGGCAATCGATTGAGTTCTCAGAAATCGGCATGCAGCTGATGTCACGCACCAGAAAAACACACGATTACTGAACGTGACTGTGCAGCTAGCCCCTAGAGTACACAATAGTACAATAGTGAAACGTTATCTTGGCACATTTGTTGTTTTTACTGTGTGAATAAGTTACTGTTTCATAAATAAAATATAGTTTAGTTAATTCAGCCAGTGGAAAAAATAGGAGTATATAAAATATAAATAATTCAAAACCAAAACTAAAATTATTTAAATAGAAAGCAAAATGCTTTGCTCATGCACAGGCCTCGGCGCATACTGAAATATGTAGGTAATATTTCATATTCGGTTGGTATACAACTTGTATTCAATTATAACTACTTTAATCATAGCCATAATATGATAAATTTTTTATTTTCTATAAATCCACAGCAAATAAAATCATAACTGGCCCACCTAATATTGTTTTTGATAGTATTTAGCTTTATTACTTGAGGAAATCTTTATTTCTAATATATTATCAAGTATTTCATAATTCGAAATAAGCCTTAAGGTAAATAAAATATCCAACGCAGAGTTAAAGAATTTGTGTTTATATGCAAGAGACTGTATTTAAATATCTTTGTTTGAACTATGAATTATATTTTAAAATCACCAAGATTCTACAAAAACATAATATCAAGATAGCTTTCGGAACCATCAATACCATCAAAAAATATTTATCAAACTCCAATCTTAACACCCAAAATATTTATAGCAAAAGTGGAATTTATAAATTAACCTGCTATTCTGAACATATTAGTGACTTTAAATATAACAGAACAAAGTCTAAATTTACTGAAAACTTAAAAATTTCTGGGCATCAACCAACTCCTATTACTCAATGCATGAAACTTCCACTAAAGGTCTAAAAATGAATATTGCTGAAAATCTCCACATTTATAATGCTTCTCTTCTTCACAACACCATTCTTAATGAACAAAACAAAGTTTGAAAACCAGTCTCTTATCAACACAGTTAAATACCTTCCAAGACATACAAAATTAAAAATCCATCCAATCCCTCCAATCAAACCTTGCCCTCCTACCATCGTAGTTGAGACCTGTTTGGGCCAGTGTCGTGAAGATTAGAACCTTTTCTTCCTCCTTTTCAATCCTTCCTCACCCCTATCTTTTTTCATCTATCTATATCTAACATTTATTACCAACAGACACACTAGCGGCATCTACAATACTACACTCATCTTTACCTTTCATTTACGTTGGCACCAGAACTTTCTGTATCTTCTTCGCAATGTTATTAAATTATGAAGTATGTAGACTCAATTACTACTCTGTGTTTTACACCTAAACCCAATACTTAGGTAAGCTTGACAGTTTCTTTTTCACCAATAATTCACTCTGGTTATTCACGTTCGTCTAATTTAACCTTTGTATTTCTCATTTTTTAGGTTAGTTTCCCTTTCTTGTCTTTTACTTCTTTTTTTTTTTTATTTCACATCCTATTTCTTAATATTTGCATTGTTTTGTCTCAGACCTGAAGATGGCTGGTATAAAAGCCAAAACATGTAGTCGCATCATCAATCCAGCCTAATGGCGTAGGAGTCTTAAGGAGAGGAACCAAAATACTCCATTAAGGAACGTCTTTAAACATGTTTGACTTTTTATCTCTGTTTTATAACTTTAAGGTGTATTGAACCTATGTGCACTTTCTATCACAGATAAACTATTCCTATTCTAATTACTAGTTATTTCAACCTATAAGCCTTATGAGAAAAAAAAAAAAATCTTTGTATTTTTAAAGTGTATATTAAATTAATTTTTACAGTGTTTTTGGAATTTCCATTCCTTCACAATATATATATATATATATATATCTCTTTCACTATTTTGTAATGGTGTAATATATATTCCTTCTTATTGTCTAACTATTCTGTTAATGTTCCAGTGTTTTAACTTTTATTAGGGTTTAAATATTATTTTTTCATAGGACTACTGTATTTATTATTTATTCATACTGACGGGTCCTCGGTCAATATTTTTTTTCTAATCTTTACCCTGGAATTCTATTCTTTAATTGTTCTGGTATTTTTTAAGCTTTCTTCATCTTATGATTTTCTAAACATTTCCTTTGTCAATCTTTCATAATAATGTCTTTTAACATCTAAGTATTTTAACTTCTTTTTTTCTAACAACCTTAATTGTCACAAAGTACGTTCCTTTCTAATATATATAGATTTTGAATTATAGGTATAAAATATCTGCATGATAAAAAAAACCGACTCCTTGGCCGATTGTGCCAATATCGATCAATAAATCAGATTGGTTATCGGCATCGACCCAGCGCTAGTTTTTAGTGATTTTATGGGGGTATGCTATAAAATTAATAACAGTATAATATTTTTTCAAGCATAAAACAATCAAGAAAAAATATTCATACTACTTGGTTTTGAGTAGATTTAATATATTTGATTCAAGTTGCTTCAAATTGAAAAAAGTGGACTTTGAACACCTTTACAAAGTAAAATGTTTCTGTTATTGTCTTTGTTAAAACAGAGGCATTAAAAGAACTATACCTTCTCATTCCTCTTTTTCACGATAGCAATTCCTAAACTTCAACCTCACCAACTTTTAGATTACTATATTTTTCCATAGCACTGACTTTCCATGGAAAATATATTACTAAACAAAACAGCCTTGTTTGATTTGCAAGAGCTCCCTAAATCATAAAACTCATGTTGAATACATTTACAATTTGCTGGTACCTAGTTGGGGGGAAACATAACAATCATGGGGGGAAAATTATCCAATTCTGTATATTGGTGTTTTGTTTGAATACCAGAATTGTCCAAGGGTGATTCCTTTGATACAAGTAAGAATGTCTTCCATAAGGGTTATATGCTAATGTACTAATCATGCTAAAGGGTTAGGGATGAGGAAGGTTGAATTAGAGGATGTGTATCTGCATTTGTGTGGAGAGTGTTTGGGAAACCATTTAAGAAAAACCTTCCTTACTCCTTAGTACCAGGATTGAATTACAATTTTCCTATCATGAATTGAGTTTAATATCCCTAAGAAAAACATTTAAAAACAAACACAAACCTACTCCATATTGAATTAAAAAGAGACTGTTAAGGTCTTTAGCTTTAGCCGGTGCAGAGTATGTTTACTCTACTTCTCTCTGTCTGTGCTGTAGGTGTTCGACTGGCGACCCATTGTGCCAACAGGCTGATTAGGGAGAATGGACAGATAGCTCTGATTGCAGCTTGTGCGGCAGGAGGACAGGTATGTGTCACATTATGTGTGGGTTTATGGGTGTTGGGGAAGCTACGGTCAAAAGGAACCACAGACTCATAGTGGTTTCCTGAACTCAAAACTTAAAATTTAAAATTGAAATGCACACTGCCTGGTGATTGGTTACTCCAGAAGGAAGGATGTTGATGGCTTCAAGGGTCACTCTGTGCAACGTTACATCTGTTCCGGAAACTCCCGCGGCGCGCGTTTGAAGCTCTCAAGGTTCACCCCTCATCCTCCCTCTTAAATTCACAGTAACCACCAATCACAGTGTGACTTGGCAGTCAGTGTGCTAGATTAAAACCAGAGATGACAGGGCCTGCAGCTTTGAAGTACAAGCTGTATGGTAGTATAATTCTCTGACAAATTCATTTAATAATATTTTAAGGATGGATTGGTTCTGTTCTTAAAAAAATATATTTTTTATTATTTAATAGGGATGTGCAAAGCTTTGAAAAATTCAAAGCCGAATCGATTCTTGGTGTACTTCGTATTTGATTCGAACCTCTATTTGGCTTCGGCAACCATGCGAAGCTTCATCTGCTTTTGAAGTCTAGTGATTATCTTACACTTAATTTTATATTAAATAAGAGTCAACTGAAATTACCTCAAGAAATATAGTTTTATTGTTTTTCATTTTAGAACAAGTGTGCTTTATTTTCTTGTTGGAATCGGGAAAATGTCCTTAACACTTTAAATTTCAAGACGGCCATGATATTAAGCCTCTAACCGCCTTGCTCACAAACACTGATTGGTAACCACTGAAGATGAATTTATTCTTCTTGAAAGTGTAGATTAAAATAAATAAATAAAAATATTTATTTTCATTGTGTTTAGTTAAACTTTATAAGTACAATATTTCTTGAATATTTGAAATATTTTAAAATTCACACATGCAGCCATTTCAGTTGTTTACTACATGAATCGCTATGTTAAATTTAAACTCCTGCTAATGCATAGGCTAGCGGCAGAGTTGAGAGCTAGTCAAATGTGTGTTTGAGGAGCATGACATTCCTTAAATTAATTTTAAAAAACTTAGACAAATAGTGAGAACTTCTAAAGCAAAATTGCTGTTAATTTAGAAAAAATCTCAAATATTTAAATAAAACATTAATAAAAAGAAGTCTTATCAAAAAAATTGGTTATTTTGTACATACACATAAAGAAGTAATTTATGAGTAAAATTATCATCAAGGTCGTGTGATTTTCGAGATTTGCTTGCGCTTTCAAAATCAGAACCATTTTTTGTTCTTGTAATACATGGGGCAAGATTTAAATGGATCAATAAAATAAAAAAGCTACTTTGTTGATTTGTAAAACAGAAAAACTAAAATTTTGTCACCCTGGACTTCTCAAACCTATATACCGTATTGGCCCAAAAATAAGCCGCATTTTTTTCCAAGAAAAAGCTCTCATAAATCTCTAATGCGGCCTATAATCGCACTCTTAGATAATACACATCCAATTTTGTACCTATAGGATATGCACGTTGTTAAATCGATATATCTCGCCACCACTATTTAAAAATAGATGAACCTTGAAAGTTGACAAAATTATTAAACAATATATGAACCATGACAGTTGGCAAAGTTATTTAAAATTAGATGAACCATGACAGTTGGCAAAGTTATTTAAAATTAGATGAACCATGACAGTTGGCAAAGTTATTTAAAAATAGATGAAGAATTACTATCTTATTTGTGTGGACAATATTTGAGCCATAATGGCTGCAAAATAAAATTATTTTTTCAGCGCATTCTATCGGCATAATATCCTTTCGGTAAAGTGAGCTTTAATATTTCTAGTGAGATTTTGTTTCAGTATGTTGGTCAACATTTATTTTCATGTGAGAACAATAACTTAGTGCGTGTATTAAATTCAGAACATTTATTCTATTGTGAGAACAATAATTTACTGCGTGTATTAAATTAGGAACATTTATTCTATTTATTTTATTCTAGTGCGTGTATTAAACTCGGAAGTGCAATATGACGGATCATGTCGAGAAAAAAGCTGGTTTTAGCCAGGGAATTAGACGAAGCTATGATGCCAATTTTAAATTAGCGGTGATAAACTATGCAGAAACTACAAGTAATAGGGAAGCGGGAAGAAAATACGGAATTGATGAAAAAAACATACGTCGCTGGATTTTAGAAAAAAACAAACTTAAGAACGCCATCTCAACGCGAAAAGCCTTTCGAGGACCCAAGCATGGCCGAAATCCTGAAATTGATACGCGTGTTCTTTCTTTTGTAAAGGAAAAAAGACGTGATGGATGTCCAATAAGTCGCGACGTAATCAGATTGAAGGCACAAGAAATTGCAAGAGAGCTACAAGTGCCACATAGGGAATTCAAGGCAAGCCTTGGGTGGTGCCGAAGATTCATGCGCAGAAGTGATCTGTCACTAAGACGAAGAACTTCTCTAGCGCAAAAGTTGCCCACTGACTACGCGGAGAAATTGGTGAAATATCAACGATATGTAATTAGTCTCCGTAAACAAAATGACTATCTTCTTAGTCAGATTGGAAACGCCGATGAAACACCTGTGTATTTCGACATGCCAAGTAATACTTGCGTGGATGAAAAGGGATCCAAATCTATTGTTGTAAAGACCACTGGCAATGAAAAATTGCGCATTACAGCTATGTTAGCTGTAACTGCTGATGGTAGGAAGCTACCCCCGTATGTAATTTTAAGAAGAAAAACCCTCCCGAAAGAAACCCTGCCCAGTGGAATCATTGTCAGGTGTCAAGAGAAGGGGTGGATGACAGCAGAATTAATGTGCGATTGGCTAGCAGTGGTGTGGAATAGAAGGCCTGGAGCTCTTCTAAAAAAGCGGGCAATGCTAGTGCTTGATGCATTCAAAGGGCATCTTACTCCAGATGTAAAAAATAAAGTCAAGGCAACAAATTCAGATCTTGTTGTTATTCCAGGAGGTATGACTTCACAACTACAAGTCCTTGATGTGGTTGTGAATAAACCCTTCAAGGATAACCTCCGAAGAGAGTATTCAGATTGGCTTTTGTCAGGAGATCATCCCCTAACCCCTAGTGGCAAAATTAAGAAGCCTTCGTTGAACCTGCTTTGCAAGTGGATATTAACTGCTTGGGGAAGGATATCTGCCGAATCCATTGTCCACGGATTTAAGAAATGCTGCCTATCCAATAAGATGGATGGCACAGAAGATGATATTTTGTGGGAGGAACATCCAGAGGAGACCAATGAGAGTGAAGAAAGTGACACTGATGAGAGCAGTGATGAATAATTTTTAATTCCTCTCAAAGTGTCTCATTGTTGGCCTATTTTTTTCAGTGATCACATTTTAAGTGTATCATTATTTTTTAATTTCCAAGTGGCCTCATTTTGAATATGAACAACTTACCTTTTTTTTCCCAAGCGATTCAATTTGAGTATGAATAACTTACTCTTTTATTTCCAAGTGACATTATTTTAAGTGTAAATATTGTGAGTTTTTTCTATGAAAGTAATTTTATTTAAGTAACCTAATTTTAAGTATAAGCACCTACCATTAAACAATTTCTATTTTCAAATGATTTAATACACTGATCATATTCAATTGAGAATATTGTTTTTCCTCTAAAAGTTGTCAAAAATTTGGGGTGCGGCCTATATTCGGGGGCGGCCTATTTTCGGGCCAATACGGTAGGTACCTGCCGAATTAACTTCCTCATATTTTTCTAGGACCTTGTTCTTGAACATCCATGTTTTTGTTAATTTTATCTTGTGTGTGAAAGGTTAGTGAAAACGGTACACATAATAAAGGTGTTTTAAAATAAAGGTAATGTGAATATAACATTTATATTTTGACAATGACCTACAAATATTGGTATCAAAAAAGTATTTAGTTTGATAGATAAATATATTCAATGTCAAAATAATATTTTTAATCAACATTATAGAAAAATATTCAAAACTTCAATTCGGCTTCAAGAATATTTCCCATATTTGAGTTTTCTTTGCTTTGGACCAAAAAAGTGGACTTCACACCCCCCTATAATTGAATTATAAAAATATTTTATGAGTAAATTATTTAAACAAAATGTTTATTAAGTTGTTATAAAAATCATTTTCAATTTGACATATAAATATTTTACAGGGCCATTTTATAAAGTTTTAAACTAAATTATAGGGGTGGTCGGACAGAAATATTTGTATCAGGTGGGTATTACAAAATTAAACTTGGGCACGGGCAGTTTCGGGCGGGTATTTCATTTTGAAAACAATTTGTCACAGGCCTATTAAATTTAAAGTTGCAAGCTAAAAGTTAAAACAATCACATTGGATTTTTTTTAAATAGTTTAACTCAAGAATGTATACTAGAGCAGATTTCACTTTTCTTTGTTAAAGCTCTGTTCCTAACAAATCTGACTAGTAATAATCAATTAAAGAAATGTATAAAAAACTAACTTGAATTAAGTTTTTGCAAGCATAGGGCCTAAAATTCTCAATGTGTAAATGTTGTTGTTATGTTGTAGGCTTGTAACCTGTGAGAAACGTTATTGTAGTTTTGTTGAAAGCAAACATAATAATTTATGGATTAATAAAAAATAATACTTAGCTTTGTTTAATATTAGTTGAAATGAAATAATTCAACTATGAATATCAGTTAAACACCTTTCTTTTTTTTCTTTTTTTTTTTTCAGAGTTTGAATTAGAGGTTAGTGCTAACATGATATTATATTACTTACCAACCAAGTTCTTGAGATGCTCGATCGAAATATGTGCATAAAAAATACTCACCCGACATTCCGGGACTTTTAGACGCCTGATTTATTGCCCGACTACCCCTAGTAAATTATCAATGTTTGGGGATGCATGGCTAGCTAGTAGTTAGTGAAACTTTCAAGTTTGACTCCCTTCCCTCATCCTCATCCTGAACTGTTTCCAGCCTCTGGAAAGTAAAATGGCTCCTCCCACTACTCTTACACTTGATATTATCTACTCCTCCCATCTTTTACTTAGTCTCCCTTGCATTATTTTCCCTACAAACGTCAACTTTCCCCTACCCCCCTGAAAGGGAATAAAAATAACTTCTAATTTAATAATTCATGGGATAAAATAGTTAATGATTACTTTTAAACTATCAAAATAAATATTTTATCATTATATTTTAAATAGAATACAATAAACGCATGAGTTTTTTAGGTATATTAATTTTAAGTCTACTTAGAAGATAATAAAATTACAATTGATCTTTGCGAGTCCACTATGTATAGATTGACTATCTTTGATATTTGTTATTATTATTATTATTATTATTATTATATTTATTTCATCTAATCAGACATGTTGATTGTTTATTTTGTGTTATCACTATGACTTAGTACTCTTAGACTATGCATTAAATATACACACACATTTATTATAATTAAATTATATTTATGGCAGGGTGACCTGGCGGTCTAGGGGTAAGGTGTCAGACTTCTATGCTGGCGGCCGGGGTTCAATCCTCTGTCCTGGCAAAGATTTATCTGATTACCAAACCCTTCCTTCACCTCTGACAAGACATCTTGTGAATGTGGGGAATGCCAGGCCTCCATTGTGGTTCGAATTCCACGTTAAACTGTAGGTCCTCCATTTGATCTCACAATCACCTTACCATTACACATTAGCGTAAGTGCGTATAACCCGAACGGGTAGTAAGACGCGGTGCTGACAATAATATATTTTTGGCGGCATTCAATATTGGCAATATCCGGGCTTGTTAAGTCTAGTAGTAATAAGTATACCTCAACCTTTTTGGATCAGTGTATTGTAATATGGTACCATACAGTTACCATTAGTAACTTTTGTTAGTGTTTTTAAATTTATTTTGATTCACATCATCTACATGGCATAGTTTTGATACATAGTAATTTAAATAGTTTAAAAGGATATATTGAATGGTAATATTTTCACCATATTTGAAATAGTAGTGTTCATAGGGAGAGCTTGCTTAAAGTAATTTGTTGAACATATGGTGACTGCTCAAAACGAGTATTGTTGTGTTTGGAGTCCCACCCCATTTTACTTATATGGTCTCTTTTAACCAACATCAATGGATTAAAATATTTCATTTGTGTTTTATGTATTTTTTGTAGAGTTGGGTCGAAACCATTATTTTACAAATCTGACTCTCCAATTTACATTTGAATCTTAAATCTGAATCTCGAAAAAAATTATGAACATAAGAGGAAATATGAATATGATAAAATAACTTAAATAATAACTAAATGTTAACATTCTTATGACTTGAAAGTCATACATTGCCAAGTGTTAAATTACTGGTCTGGGGCCTGGTTGTTAAGGTGCGGCAGAAGGAAGCGCGAGTAATATTACAGGTTTTTAATTTTTTATTTTTTTTGCCAAAATAATTCAAATCTTTCTCCAGTAGCAATATAGAGTTTAGTTTTCTGCACATGCTAATATCAACAGAACTTGAATATCTGTCAAGGGTGTCCTGGAATTTTGGCAAAACTTTTTCTCTTTATTTAAAATGTTTTGACAAAATTCCAGGATACCCTTATCAGATATTCAAGTTCTGTTGATATTAGCATGTGCAGAAAACTAAACTCTATATTGTTACTGGAGGAGTATTTGATCAAAAATCTCAATTCTATAAAAACTGTAAAAGTACTTTCGCTCTCTTTGGCCACACCTTACGTTCATCTGATAACTATAATTGGTTCAGGACCACCAATAAACAGTATTAGAGCTCTAAAGCAAATTTCACTTGGAAAAATGATAAAAAAAATTATAAGGATGTGCGTCTTGAGTCTGAACGTTTCTCGAATATCCTTAACAAGAGCTCGATCTTGAATTTTTGAGTCTCACACATTCCTAATATAATCCCTAAGTGATTTTAACAAAGTAAGAAATAATTTAATTTTGATGTTGTATTTCATGCTTTTCATAGGAAATTTATAGATTTATGTATTACTGAGAACAATAACCTAACCTTACTTAACCAGCTACCTTATTCTAAAATAATCCAACCTGACAAATTCTAGGAATTAGGTGAACCTGCAAGACTTACATAGAACTGGATAAAAGAATTAATAACATATTCCTGGGACTTCAAAATGACAAAGAACTTGAAAATAAGTATAAAATACCACAGCAAAACTCATTTATTTTATACTTTGCCAAAACCACTCTGGTATTATATAGAAAGCTTTGGCATTTTAATAGAACACCTGGATTTCACACAATGCCGGTGACATGTACATTTTATGCGGATTAAGTCCCAGAGCCCCACTGTGAAGCAGAACATAGCGTATAGAATATTAACAAAAATTAAAATAAGGAGAAAATTTAGATAATCCATTCAATATGCACAAAACTTTATATTTTGAAAAGTGATAGAAAATTAAAATTATATAAAATAAAAACCTGATTTAATTAATCATTTTGATGCATAAAGAGTGACAATTGTGACGGCAATCCAGTTTGTTGCAAGATTGGCGCTTTTGACCCATAAAAAGTCCAGTCACAGCAGCTAATACTGTTTCTTTTTTAAAAAAAAGGTTGGTCATCAAATGCTAGGTTGACAGAGTATAGTAAAAAGAAATTAACTTAAACTTTGTGTTGTATTCAGAAAAGTTTCACTGTTCTATGGCTTATAAGATAGGGCCATAGTGTTATCATTTAAGCTAGTATGTACTACTAACTTCAGTGGTTGAATGGTCTAAGGCATCATTCTTGTGTTAGACTGGCTTGCTGATGACAGGAAAATTGAGGTTCTAATCCCTATTGCGTCTGTCTACTGAGGGTGGTTTTTTATGAAATGATTTCCCACTCTCCTTCCATGCAAATAAATTACCTCTAAAATTCTTCTTATTCCATTAGAGTAATTTTTATAAATGCAAATAAACCGAACAGTTTTTCAGTGTAAATGGAATGTACATGAGTATGTGATAATGAAGTGGCCATGAGATAAACACTATACTTGAAACACACACACACAGAACTAGTATTTACTTAAAGCAGCTCTCAGCATGACACAGCAGCTTTCTTCTCTCAAATTGACTGGTTTTCTCAAGGTTATCACTGTGTAGGAGAGTGGGGGAATGACAGGTGTATAATGTATAGTGATAGTGAAGGAAGCCATCCTTAAACCAGTTTGTTCTCATGCTAACACCCAATATAAGGAATTTGATTGGTGCTACACTGACATAGTATTCAGAGCATTGCCTACAGCCACTTGTACAGTAGGGCCCCACATATCCGCGGGTAATACTTTCCTAGATCTACTACAGTTACATGAAACAGCTGATAATACTAAACTATTATATAACGTGATATTAATATAACGTACATAAATACAGTAAAGTTTAATTGATAAATTATTTATAGTAAGACATAACCAACATTAAATAAAGTAACAATAATGTGTACTTTACACTACACTGTACTTAATATTCTCCCTTCTTCTTGTTGTGACAATCATTGATGATGATAGTAGTAATGATGAGTCAAGTAATGTACATAGTAGGTGGATTTGAGCTGCTGATAGTACAGCCAGTTCTCGATTGGCGCGTGGTTTGATTGATCAAAACTAAATATAATTGGGCAGCGGTAGACCGTGGTTACTGAATCAGCGGATACAAAGGCCTACTGTACATCATTGGGTGACCAAATTCAGACCACCCCCTAATTTAAATCTGAAATAAATTTAAAAACTTTTTTTTACTATTTTAATTATAGTCTCTGTTAGTCTAATAGATAATAATTTTTCAACACGCTATCTATTCAAGCCTCCTTTTTTTTTATCACTTTGGCAACATTGCAAGTTTTCAGTTATTTGTCAAATTCTTCAAGCATGTAGTTATATATAATATGTTTGTGTTTCATATGTATTTTTATATGAAAAAGGAATATTTATGAAAATGAAAACCATGTATAGCTAGCAAGCTGTTAAGGGTGTAAGAAGAAATAAAGAAAGAAAGGTGTGTGTTTGTTCCTATCTTGGCCTAAACTAACTCTTCTTTCAGGTTGGCTTCCTTCACATTATTTTACTGTGTTTTGACAGTTTTATACATTTTGAAGCCATTAGGCTATGATTAGAGAGGGAGACTAGCTCTTGTCATCTTACCCCCCACTCTCCACCTACTCGGTCTCTTTTTACTATCATTAAGTTTTGTATAATCATAACCATTTAAAAAAACGACACCTCAGCAAGGTTGGTGAAGTCTACAGCACTAAGGGATCAGGTTCAGTTTTCTGTGTGGCCAAACAAAACATAATTGGTGAAATGTGGATTTACCCTTTCTGAGTGATGAATTAACGGTCGGGGACTGGATGTTGTGCCTATCCTTGTTTTAAGTTGGATTATAAACCGTATGAACCTATGCTATGACAGGCCTAGCCAGCTGATAGTGGAAAATATGTGGCTTGACTAAAAACTGACCACAGGCTGAAAACAGTAATGGATATAAAAGTAAAAATTAATATTTAAAAGATATGTTTATCTATAGCACTTAAAGAGAGAAATTAATATTCAAGATGTATGCATTTTCTTGTGTAACAAAGAGTTGTGCTTGGTCATTTTGCCCGTGTGGCAAGAAATTGCCTCCAACATACAGTTAGTTTTTTAACTTAAAATTTTAAAAGAAATTATAGGGCTTATATATTTAACTATATTTGCCTTTACTTAAACTTAAAACTTACCCTGATTTTAGTTGGAAAAACAGTAGTGAAAATTCAAACATATTTCTTTGCGGCCGATATTAATAACATTTTACTTTCTTTTTTGTATTATTCTATAGGTATTGATAATATTTATAAACAGTGGAGGCTGCAGATACAATGACTTTATGTATGAAAATATTAAAATTGTTTTAGTAACTACTGTTCTTCCTACCAAAATCAGACTATACCTACCTGGGTGCTCAGATGAATTAAAGATCTTTAATTTTATTATAATTTTAATAGCATTCAAACAAGATTGTAAAAAAATCAATCTGTTTTTCTCAGTCCCCTCTGCCAGATGCAGATACCAACAATCCCTGATTTTCAAAGGAAGTATCTTTTAGAAAATACTACATAATACATTGTTTTGTGGCCAACATTTCACCAAGTCTGGGCAGATGTCTCCAAGGCTAGAAGTGATGACTCATCAGTTTTATGCTGGCTGACAAGACAACATGGTTCTTTGTATGGTACTATTGATTGGCGGCAGGGGTGCACTTGTCTTGTTGAGGGGTGGGGGTTGGTTGAGTGTGCAGTCTATGGTGACTCATACTTGATGGCTTGCAAGAGACACACACTAGTTCATGACTACTGAACTGCTCAAATGTTTCACCCTAATTACTTAGTTTATATATTCAATGAATACTAACCGATTATTATATTTTAGGACTTTAAAACATGTATTACTATTGTTTGGTTAAATTACATTATTTAAAATATTAGTAATATTGCTAACTATTTTTCATGCAAAAGATGGGGGGAGGGGGAATCTTAACCTGTGAATAAATTTGTACTAGTGTTTAAAGAATTATTATAAATGATTGATAGTTTATACTCTCAGTTGAGCATTTAGAATATATTTTAAAGCCGTATAAAACACTGATATAACTTTTACTTCCCCCTTCACCTTTTTCCAAATGGTGACTACAATAATTTTCAGTTTTTTATGTTCACCTAACTCGTAGAAATCTTGATTTCGTTATGTTGTATACTAGTAACCTGTGAGAAACGGTATCATAGTTTTGTTGAAAGCAAACAATAATTTACGAATTAATAAAAGATAATACTTACCTTTGTTTAATATTAGTTGAATTGAAATAATTCAACTATGAATTGAAATAATTCAACTATGAATATCAGTTAAATACTATTTTTTTCAAATTAGAATTAGAGGTTAGTGCTATACTTAGCAAGTTCTTGAGATGCCCGAAATTTCGATTGCTCGCTCCCCCCCCTCCCCACCCTACTAAAATACCTTATATCTAATAGATATTTTAAATACAGAATTCAATTTACTAACAATAACAGCATAAGTTATTCATCACTTCCTTCTTATTCACTATCAATCTAATTAGTCTCAGCCATCTATATTTGAATTTGGATTCATATCATAGTCAGCGGATAGCCCGAACAGTTTGTAAGAAAATATATATATATATATATATATATATATATATATATATATAAACTTGAAACTATGACTTAGTGGTTTTAGAGATCATGTACTGGTTTTTGGTGGCCTAGCATCAACATTAAACTAAATATTGTAATTCATGCATTTAGAAAAAATATTCAAACTATTTTAATCTTTAAATCTACTATTATATTTTTTTATTTCTTCATGTGTTCATAATTTTTTGCAAGATTTGTATCTGTAAAATATTGGATTCAGACCATCTCTATACATAATATTTTAAATATTTAATTGATGCCTACTTTAAATAAAACATCATTAACTTTCTCAGGTAATCCTATCGTCTATACTAATTGTTTTGTTTTACAGGGTGTTGCAATGCTTGTGGAGAGACACCCTGATGGTCAAGTGTGATTGACAACCTACTGAACAACTTACGCAACTGTCAATGCAAATATGCACTAACCAATTTTTCAATTAAGAGGTTTGCGATATTTTTGTGCAAGTTAGGGCCAGACATTGTGGTTGGAGGTGCACTTTTCTTTATCTCTTTGTTAAAAGCAGGTGGTGCTTTCATAACTTTAATAATTTAATTCAGACAAAGTAAGTTAAGTATGTATATTTTCTTACTAACCTTGTCAAGCATTTCCAATTTGTATTTAGAAATAGGTGACTCTTTTTGTAAATTTGATTAAACATTGAAGGGAGGACAGAAGGGCAAGGCCCACACACTTCCTAGAAAACTGTAGGCCTCAAAGTTCACAATTAAAACACACAACTTACAAAAATATTCCCTCTCTTCTGCTAAAGAAGGGGACTGATGTACCCCGAATATATCAAGTTTTTAAATTGTGAACGTTGAGTCTATAGTTATCTAGTAAGTGTGTAGCTGTGCCCTTCTATCTATCCTCCCATCACTGTTACATTTAATACAGCCGTCTGGCGCCATTTTTCCTTTGTTTTGTGTATTTAAAAAATATAAATGAATCCTCAGGAATATAATATTTAATGGAACAAAGCATAAGTTATACTTAGAATGTAATGTCTCCTAAGATTTATTTTATATTGAGAAGTATTTGATTTTCTGAAATAGAATTTATCTATGTTAAGTAATAAATATCTTCTTTGCAAAGTTTTTATAATTATAAACCGATTGTTACAAATTACCCACTAGAACAGTTTCCCAAATTGTGGCATGCTTACCCCACCCCTGCACAACTGACCATTGAGTTTCATTAACCATAAAATATTTTTTGTGATAAGTCTGATGAATTAATATAGAGTTAGACGCGATGTCAGAGACTGTTATTAGCCTTTCTTTGCCCCTTTTCTGGCTTTGGTTTTATTTAAATTTGTAAGATCATTTTACATACTTAAAAATAATAAGTACATACCTTATTTTATATAGAGCGAGGGGAGGTATGTTGGTAAGGCCATGGCCCCAAAGGGGGTATACGTGTGTCAAAAGTTTGGGAAACATTGTATAAGAGGATACTAAATTACCATTTATTGTCTAGAATATCAACTCGGTTAAGTCAAAACAAACTTTGTACAGATATAAGAGTACTCTACAATGTTTAATTGTGTATATTAGCCAAGTGTACTTGTGCATCTGTATTAAGGTGTGAATGTAGTACTGCAATTGGTTTAGCAGTTTTTATATCAAAACTTTTTTGGCCCAAATAAATCAAATATTCATCCAAAAGAAACAGTTTAGATTTCTTCACATTTTGATATCAACATTTGTTGAATATTTGTCATCAGCGTCTTGGAATTTAATGACTACTTTTTCTCTTCATTTAAAAAGTTTCTTGTCTAATGTTGCTTTGCTCATGGAATATTAAAAAATTGTGGATATCAATACATGAAGATAATTAAACTCTTACATGGTGTCTACTAAACTTGACCAATGAAATCCCCGACCTTTTCCCTGATTTACCCAGATCATTTCCTAAAATTCCCGACTAAAAAGTATGTCACATCCTTCTAACTCGTCGCCCCCCTCACCCCTCGTTTTTCTATTAATATTTTTTTAAATAATAAGTTTTAAAATTTGAATTAAAATTGTTTACTAGAAATTAAAAATATATTATACAACTACAAACAAAAAAATTACATTATAATTTACTGATTATTGTATTTCATATTTTGAGTAAAATATGAATTTTTGTGATTCCCGTTTTTCCCGATCACTTCAAATTGCCGGCTAAATCCAGTTTTCCCTGATTTTCCCGGATGGTAGACACCCTACCCTGTCTTATATTTCTACTGAGAGAATAATTTAACCATTTTGGCAACAACAAAATAAGTTTTTCTATAAAAACTGTTAAAAACACTGTCCTTTTCTCTCATCTCCTTACACAGACCTCATAGCAACTTCAAAACATTGTTTAGTGCCCTTATTCACTAGTTACATTAGTGTATCTTTTCTTTATGATGTGTGAGATTTGTGTAAATGTACTATATATAATATTACTATTTTACTATAATATATAAATGATTTTTTAAATGCAAACGGATTTTTTTTCCCCTTCCCTCTTTGAAAGAATTAAATATTTTTAGTATTTATTTTATCATCCATAAAGGAAATCATCTTTAAAAAATTTATATTATAATTTATACATCTTGTTATGAGATAATTGAGCATTAGATACTATCTTTATTCAAAACAATTAGTTGTCCTCTTAGAGCAGAAGATCTCAATATTATTTCAGACAATGGAATGTTAGGAATATGTGTTACTCCTTTAGGTTGCAATAGTATTAATAATTTTTCTCACCATTTAATGGGACATGAATAAGAGAATCTTGGGATGACTGAAAAACTTTAACCTCATATTACAAAGACAGCAGTAATATGATCAAAAAATAAAATGCTTATTTGTTAAGTTTATTTTGGAAATATTTCGGCTGTAGCTAATTCTTGACAGGATAAACCAAAATGCCAACAATGAGCCTAAATTATATGAAACATTAATTCTTGATAATTATTTCAAAGTTGTAATCTCTCTTAAGAAAAACATTTTCACTTTTTGAGATATATTTTGTTATATTTTCATCTTTTCCATTAAGTGTAGTCAAGATTTTAAATTAGTAACTATTAAACACTCCCACCCGTCCACTGCAATGAATAGTCATAAATTACAACACTAAATATAATTGTTGGTATATATTAACTTAAATAAATTGGCTTAGCTAAAATGTTTTTGTGGCTAGTGTCAAATTTCTTAGTTGTTGCTTGTCAGTAAATATTTCCTAAATTGATTTAAAGGGTAAATATTCACCAAGATGTTGTTATAGATGCCAAAAATATTTAAGGTACTTTTAAAATAACTAATAAGATCACACCATTTATTTTTAACCATAGTTCTATGATTGATTAATATTTACAATAAGATGAGACTAGCTACTTTTTTCAAAATACAAGAAATTCACTGTCACAAATAACTAACTGTAAATTATGTAATTCATTCCTTTACTATCTGCATCTCAAGTTAATTTCTATATTAACTCTGCCACACAAGTGGTTTCTGGTCCGATTATATTAAGTTTTTAAGAAATTATAGATTCAAATTTTGAGCAAAAGTTTATTTTAGAGGTTTCCGGGCAATAAAACGGGCATCTAAAAATCTCAATGTTTGGCGAGTCTTTTTTATGCCCGTATTTCAATTGGGCATCTCAAGGACTTGGTAAGTATAGCACTAACCTCTAACTCAAATTTTGAAAGAAAAAAATAGTGTTTAACTGATATTCATAATTGAATTATTTCAATTCAACTAATATTAAACAAAGGTAAGTATTATTTTTATTAATTTGCAAATTAGTATGTTTGCTTTCAAAAAAATACTGCAATTGTGTTTTTCATAGGGTACAAGTCTACATACAATATAGCATAATCAAGATTCCAGATTGAGATTTTTAGCCCCGATGCTTGCAAAAACTTAATTTAAATTATTTTTCTATACATTTCTTAAATTTATTATTATTAGCCAGATTTGTTAGGATATGAAAAGAAAAATACGCATCAAATGAATATTAAATAGAAAACAGTCATTTTGCATTTTGTAACTATTTTTAACTTATAATTTGAAATTTAATAGGCCTGTTTGCAAAATGAAATGCCTGCCCGAATGTAATTTTGGAATGCCCACCTGATAAAAATATTTGCTGCCTGACCACCCCTAGTTTATTTAGATTCAAAATTTCAAATTTAATCTGAATCTTCCAATATTAATATTAAAAATGATGAATCAAATTCGAATCTTTGCAAGAATCGTATTTGGATTTGAAATTTCTCAAAGGATTAGTAGGAAGGGTAAAAAACAGTGTAAGCAGTTGTTTTTTACAATAATAAAATAGAGTAAATCCCTCTATCGCCATTTATTCGTTACGAAGCGAAGGCAACGTCACCTTCCCACCCTGCAGCAGAGCCTGCTGCCTGTACATGTTCTCGTACAGCTTGGTCCAAAATATTGTAGATGTCCCGACAGCCCTGCAAAGCACGGTCCAATACTTTGGGCAAATGGTCCAAATGAAAACGTTGGGACATTTCTAGCAAGGCCACCTGTAAAAACATTGTATACATTAATATGGCAATTACACTACTAGTTTCTACTTGATATTAAATAACAAGTATTCAGTTTTAAACTTCTTTCCTTTGTAAAATGCATTTATCCTTCTAACAAAGGGGGAAGTAGAGAGGATTTAATGAGAAGAGGACAGCAGGGAGAGTTGTTCTACAGGTGTGTAAGAGACCTGTAAGGAAGTGTACATGTACAATCACACATGTAGCATAAACATGGACATTAAATGTAAAGCCTAGTACACACTAGGAAACATTTCCCTGTTATCCATTTCGAATGGGTTACAAGAAACATTGTTGGCCAACATTTCTGACAACAAGCTAGTGTGGGCTAGTAGGTGAGATTGATGATCTAAATTGTGTGTCTCTTTTCATTATTCTGGGACCAACCCTTTATAAAAAAAAAACTTCAAAATATATAAGAGACATGCGGGTGAAGTTCCTAAAACCACTGCCATCTTCGAGCTTCAGTTCTGTCGAGAAGTGTTTGCATACAAACCATTTTGAAGCCCTCTACAAACTCTTCTTCTCTGTCTTCTTGAACAGATCATAACTACATACAAAGTACAAGCCATGGCAGCCTCCTCCTCTAGACATTTTTCACTCAAATAAACTCTGTCCGGGAAACAAATGTTTCATCATTGTAGTCTGGACACAAAACAATGTTTCTTTAATATTTGCCAATAATCTGTTTCCTATGTTAGCCAACAATGTTTCCAAGTGCGTACTTAGCTTTAGAGAAACTTGGAAAGTGGAGGCCATGGGAATGAAGTTTGTTAGGAGCATGTTAGCTGTCACGAGGGGAAACAAGATTAGGAATGAAGTTATTCGGGGAAGAGTAGGAGTACAGGGAGTACATGAGATAGTAGAGGAAGCAAGACTAAGATGGTATGGACATGTAATGAGGAGAGAAAAGGAGAGAATAGCAAAGATAATGATGGAGGTGAAGTATTTAGTTAAATTAATGCAAGGGAGGAACAGATAACAGAAAGTGTTCAAGTGAGAGGATTATTATTATTATTATTATTTAGCACCATGTATTACTACCCGTTCGGGTTATACGCTTAAGTACTAATTACACTAATGGATTAGGAATTGGGAAGGTTGAATTAAAGGAAGTGAACCCGCATTTACGTGGAGGGAGAGTGGAAAACTATTTAGGAAAAACCACCCCCAGTTCACCCGACCGAGATTCGAACCTCGATCTCCCCGTCCTCAGCAGTCGAACTCAACACGACAAGTGCGTTAGCCAACTACGCCACCGAGGCAGGTTTCAAGTGAGAGGAGAAGAATGGTGGAAGGATAAAAGAAGATTGAAACATTCTACTAAACTGACCTAGCTACATACTGGAAACAGTTGATGACGTCTAACCTTATATAGGAACAAACAATCTATACTTTCCTAGTTCAACGCTTACCTACTGCTATACAGGGACTATATTATAATAACTCATTATTTAGTCAATGCTTTGGATGAGCATATAAGTGAGATTGTAAGACATCCATTCATTTAGTTAGTACATCATACACTTTTAATATAAATAACAAACCCCTCACCCTTCCTTTCCCAATACCCTTAAAGAGCACTTCATGATGTTGGTTAGGACATTTAACCCACAATCCAAATATGGGCTTTGTAAATGTCCAATTTTCTTCAGTCATTGTGTTTTGCCTGACATATTAAAACAAAAAACTAGTCTAACAAGACAGTTAACCTCATACTGGTGTTTAAAATTTCTCTCCCCTCCCTAAAGACAAGTACCCTCTCCAATCACTGTCACATAATAATTCAAAAGTTTATCAAACCTGTCCTGACAGTGGTCTGGCTGCAACGATTAGACTTGGTCCCCCAGATACTTCCTCTAAGTGGCTAATGTCAACCAATGGCACATCACCATTGCCCAGACTAGCCGTACATGCACACATATACTCTGATATTGGGATACCGGCATCTATCAAAGCTAAAGTAGCGGCATTTACACTTGCGCAGTAGTTGCCGCCATCAGCTTGAAGAACCTGGAGACAGAATATTGTTGTCATAAAGTCAAAACATATTTAATTTTCAGGAAACACAGAAACCTCTCAAATTCAAAACTATATATATATTTCATGAAAGCTTCGAGAAACCATAACAAAATAAAGATAAATCAGTACAGGGTATCTACCAGTCGGGAAAATCTGGGAAAACGGGAATTAGCCGGGAATTTGAAAGGATTGGAAACAAACGGGAATAAGTCAGGAATTTGGTAAATTACAACAAAAATCTGGGAAAATGTTGTTTTACTCAACATATGAAATATAATAATCATTAAATCAGTAAATAATAATGTTATTCAAACTGTAGTTTTTGTTTGTTTGTAGCTGTATAATATATTTTATAATTCCTAGTAAACAATGTTAAATATAAATTTCAAAAAATTGTTTATTTAAATTTTAAAACTTATTATTAATAAAATAAAATTAGTAGAAAAATGAAGTGGGAGGGTGTTAGAAGGATGTGACATACTTTTTATTCAGGAATTTTAGGAAATGATCAGGGGAAATCAGGGAAAAAGTCGGGAATTTCATTGGTTAAGTTGAGTAAGACACCATGTCATTAATAACTCACATGTAAAAAAAAGTTAAAAATTAGTTACGAGGTTTCACTACTAAAATGTCGAAGTTTTATGAGATATGAGGATTAACAATTACTAAAAAAAATTGTATTTCAGTAATGTTTTTATTCAAACACAAAAAACTAAGTGTGTATCTTATAAAAGTACTTAAGTAAAAGCAACTTTAATTTTCTATTTTACAAAAATACAAAAAAAATTAGCATTTCCTATAGGCATCATAAAATCCATGGTAATCTTTGTGAATAAACGGATTCAATGATTGCAACTGGTCATACTCGTAACCTTTGATTGATTGCAAGAGGTGCATCATAAAGTTTTTATGGAACCAACTGCCCGGTTCATTCCATTTGGTAAAGCGGACCAGTCATCAAAATTTAACTTCTATTCAATTCCTTCCGGATAGTACTTCAAGGCACACATTTGTTTAATCTTGGTCTTAATGACGAAGAGTTCTTAATTTCTGAAGAAATTGTAATCAATGTATTTCAAAATATAAGATCCCTTTGTACTTTTTCTGGCCTGTTCAATGATTTGTATATAATTTTTCCTATATGTGAACAAAGAAATACACAAAACAATACTAGAGCTGTGACTATTTTTGACACAACTTATAACAGACCACTCTCCCAACGACAGTGTGGAAAGAAACTTTTTTTTTTACAAACAAATAGTAAGATATCATTGACTTTCGGGTGGTAAAAGAAAGAAAACTCTCGACAAGTCTTCTTTTTGGTTGTATTTTGAGCAGTTGGAGTTATTAACTAAAGCAACAAGTTTTCCGTTGTTTTCAATCCATTTCTGACCAAATTCTATTAAACAGTTCTTGTCTCTGATCATCAGTTATTTCATTGCATTGTATTTTATCTTGATAATTTGTAATTTTTTTTATGTACACCTTTCTTCCATTTTTCCAGAGCCCTGTGTTTTTATCTCATCTTATGATCCATTTTTTCCCCTTCTCTTTCCTTTATATATTTGCCTAATTCCTCTATTACTTGGGTCACTCTCCTTTATTTGCCTTTTTTTCTAATCTTCCTCATCAGCACTTCCAAAAATGTATTTCTGAATCACGGCCTGAGCACTCATTGGTATTTTCTGTAATCTTCTCTGAACATTTTTTTGTTTTTTCTTATGTTTTCAAGTGAATCACTAAGACAAAAAGCTTTATCCAGAATCTTGACATGGGTCATCCTCTAAATCCGAAAACGAATAGCAGCGACCTTCTTGGTCATTGGGCAAATCAGCTGCCCCTGATACATCTGACACAATATTTTCCCTGCTAGTTGATGGAATAGTGATAGAATCTTGTAAATCATTTTTTAATCTGGTTCCCTTGGTTATATTCTCAGGCAAAATACGTTCTGTGTTTGAGGTGGGTCTACTCTCTGGAGATTTTTCTGGTTCTAAAATAGATAAGAATATGTCACTAAATTGCCCTTCTTAAACCTATTTTTCAAAGTGTATATTCCTATGAATATTTATGTTTTGCTGAGATTTCAGTGAGTACTTTTTATTTTTTTAACTAAGTTATTATAATATTATTGTCAAGAGATTCATAGATATCTTGTTGTGGTATTAGTAGTAACATAACTTTTTAATATACAATAAAGATATAATTTTTGAGTGCGCATAATTTTCGCACAAGCCCTCTCAGTATTTATCAGGTGTAGCAAATATTTTTTTATTTTTATATTAAATTATTTTTTATCAATTTGTGCTTTGGCAATTACGTATTATAAGGTTAAAGGACTAATCAACATAAATAATAAATCAATTATTCAGGTTCTATGAGTTCAAGACAAACCTTACAATTAATAATTAATTATATTGAGGTTTTAACGCGTCATGTGAGGGAAAATCTGCATCATGTGGGGGTTTATATATAAAATAAAAATGTGCTAGTTAATTGATCTTAGCGAGCAAATGAACGTATGTTTCAAGGTTAAGTTTAGAGTGCACTTACACCACAAGAGAAATGGGCCTGTTTGAAAGATTTTATTTTATTCAGTTTTGTTTCTATTTCTACTTCTTAATTACATACATCAGTATAATATAACACATCCAAATGAAAAGCCTATGAAATTAGAGAGGGATCAAACCACACTTACCTTTGGGAAGTTACTAGCAGAGTTAAAATGCTTAGTTATTTCTTATGCTCTCTTCTTGGCTGCTAAAGTCACTATATTATTTGTTTTTGTTTTTTTTCAAAATCATATTTGTTATATGAATCAATAAACATATCTGCTCTTTCTCACTAAAAACTGTGTTTTTGTCTATTTCACCATTAAAAACAAATCTTACGATTGGTTTTGTTAACTTTACAAGCAAAATTGCCACTCAGTATAGAATCATCACATGCCTGCGAGCCAGACGTTCTAGCACGGCATCTGAAATACTCGACAAGAAATTTGCCTCTACTTTTCTTGTGCTTGATTAGTACTTCGGCCGTGCTTGGCGTCGTTCTTGCATACCAACCTAGGTATTGTGTCTACTTTAGAATTAAGCTAGTTTGTTAGTTCTGTGTTCATCAAAGTTGATTCTATAAACTGCACATTAAATATGCCATAGTAATAACCATTTAATAATAATATATTTGTAAATTGAGTTTCTGTACAACAAAATGTTATTTTTAAACAGTTTTCAAACAAACCTCTATAAATATGTCAATCTGTGAGCGAGGGTAAAGCTCTGTTTTGATGGTAGCCTCCATGGCTTGACGTAGGTGCATCGATATTTCTTGAGATTTTCTGTCTCCTCTTGGTCTATGCTTGCGCTCTCCTGTGCTGAAGGTGGCCATACTGTATTGACAGTTCACTAGAGCTTTGTCGAACATGGTTTTTGACTTAACCCGGATCTAGGACAAATATAAAAAAGTTTTTTTCAAAAGTCTCAACACTTAAGCATAATTTCCATCAACCGTTATTTTAATTACAATTAATATTACATTAAGTTTATTAGTTATTCTCTTTCATGCTTAAAGTCCTCTTGAAAATGCTCCATTTGAGACTGAGTTGGCAGAACAAAAGTGTGGGAAATTCCTAAAGGAGTTTTTGAAAAATCAACTAGGAAGTTTTAAAACATTTATTTTTTCATACAGGTAACTTTTTTAATCAGTGAATAATTTAAATGTTGGTACACACTGAAAATAAGAGAGTTAAATAAATACTAAATTGAAATAAATCTAGAAATAGAACACCTAAAAAGGGTTGCCACTATTTTCTTATTACCAAATTCCCTGTGTTTTCCAGGATTTCCAGAGAAAATTTTCATTTTTCCAGGCACCTAATAGATATTATAAATATAATTATAGAGGCATTTAATTTAGTTTGAAAGAAAATTTTAGAAATGAAGAGTGGTAATTTGTCATTGGAAGCATGTTTTATTGTGCAAGAGAAACACATGTTTAAGAATTATTTGGAAAATGATGAGAAATGAATGACACATTTTATAGAAGCAAAAATTGGTTATATTTTCTGTCTACCCTAAATGGAATGAAAAAAAATGGGAAATACCAAAAATACAATTTTGAGTTTAAAGACGTTTGTCTTATTAGCGGGGGTGAGTGGAGGAAGCCGAAAACGAGTCGTCTCAGTTGCACTCAGGACTTATCTCAAGCTGATGAGGTGCTGGTAAGCATAATCATCATAAATGAGAAATGAGACGTGCTCCAATCAGACTGCTCAATTCTCCAGTTACAAATTTTAGTCTATATTGTTCCGCTTGCAAGCACTTTATTGCCCAAATTCACTAACAAATTCCAGTAAATTCTCGTTTTTTGGTGAAATTCCCTGTGTTTTCCAGGTTTTTTCCAGACACAAACAAATCCCCTGTCTTTTCCCAGTTTTCCAGGTGCGTGGCAATCCTGCTAAATATATCTGATCATAATTATTTGAAATTTTAACTTACCAACGCTTGAGAAGTTAGGTTAAGTTAGGTCAAGTGAGAACCATAACATATATAAATTATGGAAAGTTTGAAAATTAAGTAACTTACCAATAAAAAATATTTTAAACATAAATATGGGCTTTTATAATTGTGATGTCATTTAGCAGGTGTGGAAGCTGTAACCAGTTTAGTTCTGACAAATACTTGATTGTATTTACATTTTGTAATTTCATTAGTCGATGTTTAGAATGTATTCAAACAAGATAAAAAGACAATTACTATTGTGTATCATTTGCAGGAGTTGGGTTAGCTACGAAAAAGGGTAAAATGTAGTCTTTAGACACTTAAACCTGTTAAGTTACATATTTGTAAAAACGGTCATTCTTTTGGATATAAGTTAGTTTTAGGTGTGAGAACTTTGTGTTCTCAAACTCAGATTCAAGCTTTTTTTTTTCAAGCAACATGGTTGAATTATTCTGTTCCTTAGGAGAGCTAATCATTTTTAATTTTGTCAAAATATCAACTGCAAAAACTATCAAGATGAATTATTTATTTTAGCTATATTAATTTGTTAAGGTTAGTAAAATCATAAAATGAGATTTTGGAAATTAAAAATAAAAACTCTTAGGCTCGATACAGCCTACTCTTTATGATAGAATGCGTTACTTTTGTGATACTACCTAAGTACTGAGCCTATAGTGTTGTTGAGATCTTTGATCCTTGCCCATGATCAATGTTGTGAAGGTTTTGTGCTTTAGGCTACAGTCTATCCAGCATAGGAGTGGTGGTAACTGTAACAAACGTTGCCTTACTCTCATATCTATACAGTCATCATACCAAGACTATGGGCCAGTTTTACAATCAGTTTTAGTACACCTCAAGTGAGGCGCTATAATAAAACAAGATGACACCTGCCTAGACTTGATTGGAATATTCCAGTTTCACATATAAAACTGGCTCATTCCATTCAGGATGAGGTAGGTGTTGTTCTGTATTTAGTATGGCGTTGCACTTGATGCGTACTCAATCTGACTATGAAACTCGGCCCATATTTTGGCAGTCATAACTTTCAGAACAATTATTATTTTAAGTGTTTTTATATTATTGGAATACAAATTTAAGAAAATAATTGTTTTGGATGTTTCTTTTTTGCGGTTCATTTAAAAATGTTTTACAAACGAAAGCTTCTATAAGACTGCCTTCTCTTCATTAAAGAAAATGGTGAACCAGAAGAAATTAGCACTTTTAGTGATATTATTCAAACCCTATTTGGTTGTGTTCATGTGCATGTGTTTACAACAAAAAAATATATATATATATTGTATAACTCTTTCTCTAAGTTATAAAAAAACATTTAAATTTATTTTATAATTTATGATGAACAGTTATAAGATACTAATGTGAATATAATAATTTTTAGTTCATTACTCATTATTTCTTGCATTTCCTCTTGATGCCACTAACAGAAAAAAAAAATTGTTCTCCCAATTAGTTATAAAAAACCAATTATACAATAATAAGGGAAATATATTTTTAGCACCGCATCTTACTACCAGTTCAGGTTATACACTGAGGGCATATTTGTTCCTGAACATCGGGTTTTGGGTATTTTTAATGCATCAACATGCCGGGTTGTAATTTTTTATGTAGCCAAAAAGATAGACAATAGGCTACACAGTGTACATTGAATGAAAAACACGTCTTGTCTGGCACAATTATATTTCGGACAACTCTGTCGGAAATAGTATTTAGCACTCAGACGTAATAAATATGTGTCACCATAGTATGGTAAATCACCAAAGGAACTTCATGGATACTACCATATGAACAGGTACTAACAATGTCAAAAGCTATTGGTCCCTGCCAGGTCGCCACCGTGGTTCGGATTCCACGTTAAACTGTAGGTCCTTCATTTCATCTCACAATCACCCTACCATTACACATTAGCGTAAGTGCGTATAACCCGAACGGGNCTACCATTACACATTAGCGTAAGTGCGTATAACCCGAACGGGTAGTAAGACGCGGTGCTAATAATAATAATAATAATAATAATATTGGTCCCTGATGAAAGGCTTCTGCAGGGTGGGGAGGGGTTCTACATTATAAATTTATTTTCTAACTGTGTTTATGTGGATGAAGATTTATGGAAAAATAAATATGAAGCTTTTCCTGCCATGATAGAAAATACAGCCAATCGATAGGCCCCTATTGTGACTTGAGTTAAATTTTTATTGAATAAAAAGCTTCAAATCCACAATATTGAGTGTTCAGTTCCCACTAATAGCTCCACTTGTGTATATGGCATCAGATAAACCACTTGATAGGCCAATATATATTTTTATGAACAAAAGTAGTACTCTGACGGGCAAATCCATTCCACATCACCTGCTTCGGTGGCCACATAGTCTTAAGAGGCTCTCACAATATATTGAACTGCATATGACAAAATGAGGGTTTGAATCCCGGTAAGGTGTCCTGAAGGTGTTTTTTACAAGATGGTATTCCACTCTACTTCCAAACAAATATGGGCACACTTCCTCTAAATGAAACCCTCATCTGTAACACATATAGGGTCAAGAAAGTTTGTAGTTATCTTTTTAATGTAATGCATAAAAGATTATGTTAATCTTATTCTGATTAAATATAAGTGTTTTGGTGTATTATGGTTTTTAGGTTGGTAATTCTGTAGTTATATCATTTTTTTTTTTTAGTAGTTGGCTACATAAATTTAAGTTTTTGTACGAGGATTAAATAAAGGCGTGTGTTTGATTTATGTCAATTCACTAAAATATCTGCAATCTGTGTATGATAAGGGGGTAAGATAAAAATAATTTTTATTTGTTTATAGTATAAAAAATTAAATGAGCTTAACCTAACTTTTGAAAACTGGTTACCTGGTGTGGACCATAAACGGCAGCCAGTACTTTGGTGTTACCCTGTTCCAAATATGCACTCCCATCTGGTTGAGTAAATACTCCTAATTTGCAACGTATTTTTCTCAGTTCGTTTGCTCTTCTTCCATCCAAACGGAGGCCTTGATCAGAGAGCAATTCCATTCCCGCCATAAAATTAATAACAAGAAATCAAACTCAGTAACAGATGAAATGTATTTGAATCCACAGATCAAGATAACACGAAATAATTTTTGAGTGTGGGTGAAAGTGATTGCCGATGGTGGCACTTTTTGTTGTATAAAATAATGTTCTCGATGGCTCTGTAGTTATTTTATTGGCGTGGCTTTAGTAATATTACTATATTTTCATTTATTTTTAACTAAAACATTATTATGTATTAAGCAAATCCAACACACTTGAACAAGTTTCATTAAATAATATATATTTCAAACCAAATGTAATAATAAATTAAATTTTCAACATATATTACCAATGTTTTTAGTTTAAAAAAAAGCAATTTTATTCATATTGGGTTTAAATATTCATTTTATCAAATCGGTTCAAGTGTAAAGGTACACAAAGCTAAGTTTTTTATTAGTTATAAATATTTAAACCCTGAATATACCATAACAAATTTAAGCGGATACAGTAAGGAAATACAAATAAAAAATAATCTAAGTTTAGGAAAATTTTTATCTATATTATAAAATAAAACATACCGGTACACATTTTTTCATAACGCACACACTGATATTTTTAATAGAAACAAGTTTATGTTAAAATATGCAATTCACTTAGGGATATTCTAGTTTAGGTTGGTACCACTGTTAAATGTGTCATTCGTTTGTCTGTTTTTAGCTAATCTGTGTCAATGCCTATCAGCTTGAGTAACAGTTTAGTCATGTTCCTAGTTATTATAATATGTGTTGTCAAATATTATTATTAGCACCGCGTCTTACTACCAATTCGGGTTATACGCACTTACGCTAATGTGTAATGGTAGGGTGATTGTGAGATGAAATAGAGGTGAAGGAAGGGTTTGGTAATCAGATAAATCTGTGCCGGGACCGAGTATTGAACCCCGGCCGCCAGCACAGAAGTCTGACACCTTTTCCCTAGACCACCAGGTCACCTGTTGTAAAATAAAAAACCGGTTAATTATTTATATAAACTTGTATACTCTGACAGGTTATGGGGCCAGGCTTGTGATTGTAGATTTTATGGAGGGTAAAGCTATAAGTCAAGTGTGTGCAGTAATACGCGTGAACTTTATGTGTTTGCTTGTTGTTTGTGACGCCGTTACAAATCACCATCGCCATAATGTTTTAGAATAAAACCAAACGTACAGAATTCCGCTTTTCGATGGCACTAATTTTGACTAATGGAAGTTTCAGGAAGAAACTCTTCTAGATGAAATCGATCTGTTGTTCTTTATTCAATGTAACTATCAGGACTAGGTGAAAATTGCGTCTAGTGATAATGCTGAAATTATGGCGAAAAAGCAAAAAGAGCTGGACAAGATCCGGAAAGCCGATCGCAAGTGTAAGTCTCAGGTTATACAACGAATCTCGGACAGCCACTTGGATTGTGTGAAGGATAAGATCACCACTTATGATATATGGCAAGTGTTTGTAACACTTACGCTCGCAAAGGTATTGCTAATCAGCTTTTACTGCGTAAAACCTTGTTGATGGTTAAATTTGATCTTTCTTTAGAGACGCTTGAATTGAATTATATTAGGTTTGATCGTACTATTCGGGAATTGAAATCGTTGGGAGCTAACCTCGAAGAATTAGATTTTGTCTGCCATCTTCTCTTGACTATGCCATCTGAATATCAAGCAACTGTCACTGCCATAGAGACACTATCTGCTGATAATCTCAACCTGGCATTCGTAAAAACGCACGCACTTGATGAACAGAGCAGACGCCAAGCAGAAAGTATTGATGGATGCAGCCAATCATTCTCTAGCATTACTAATTGGAAGGCTACAAATTTGAAATATTTGGAACCGGAATGTTGTTCTAATTGTAAACAAAGCATTTCAAAGCAAGTTACTGGTATTAAGTGTTTTTTTCTGTCATAAAGCTGGTCACTTTCGTTTGGACTGTCCAAAATTGAAAGGCAAAAACCAGCATAAAAATTCAACATGTAAAGTAAACGTAGCTGAAGCTAGTGAGGATGGATTTAGTTTGACTGTGTCAACGTCAGTGGCTTGTTGTGATGGATCTGTGTGGTTGCTTGACTCTGGTGCCACTGAACATATGATCAGTGATAAAAAAAAATAGTTTGGTCTTAAATAAGAGACGCCAATCAAAGTCTATCAAAATAAAAATTACCAAATCAGGATCGATGTTGTGTGCTGAAGAGATCGGAGATATACACGCATGTGTGACTCACAAAGGTAAGCAAAACTTTTAACAATATTTCCAACGTACTTATTGTCCCTAGATTACAATTTAATTTACTCTCATATAGTAAAATGGACGCTAATGGGCTTAAAGTTGTGTTTGAAAAGGGGAACGCTACCATTCTGAAAGGCAATATGTTTGTGGCTGCTGCCACTCAATCTGGTAAAGTGTATACAATGTTTCTTTCACCCTATGAAAAAGCATGTGCTGGTGTTGCTAGTCCCATTGTAGCATCATTTGATTTATGGCACAAGAGGTTTGGTCACATTGGCAAAACCGGTTTAGTTCACTTAATTAAGATTGTAGATGGAATTAAGGTTGATCAAGGCTAAACAAACACGTCTTCCTCACACAAAGCCATGCATTAGAGCTAAGCGACCTTTGGAGATCATACATAGTGATCTTTTAGGACCCATTAAGCCCGTATCATATGATCAAAAGAGGCATCTGCTTACGCTGATTGATGACCATAGTCACTTTACAGTCATTTGCACTCTAAAGGCAAAGTCTGAAGTATTTACATACTTCAAATAATTTGAAGCTATGGCAACAGCTCACTTTAACCTAAATAATAGTCGATTTAGGTCAGATAATGGTGGTTAATTTCTGTTACAGGAAATGCTCGATTATTTAAAAAATTAAAGGTATCCACAGGGGCGGCCCTAGGGCGGTGCGAGCGGTGCGATCGCATCGGGCGCCATTATAAGAGGGGCGCAGAAAATGGAACGATAGATCGTCTGCGAAAAAAGTAAAACCCATCACCTATTACTACATAACTCTACCCGCCAAAATAAATTTTATACAACAGTGATCTAGATTGTGTGCTACCGACTGAGTCAACTCGAGCTGCCCGTCACTAGTTCTGTCCGCCATCGCGCCGCACCGCTTGCGCCTCTTTCACCAATCAGCAGCCGTTGTCTTGGCGTTGACTCGTGTACGGGTGCATGTGTTATGATTTGTGTCTATGTGGCGAGCTCCAAGTGAATTTGAATCGTT
>CABFVZ010004097.1:0-32973 GCA_902151445.1 Timema monikensis
ATCCTCCCGGCTGTAGAAGATGAAATCATCCTCCCGGCTGTAGAAGATGAAATCATCCTCCCGGCTATAGAAGATGAAATCATCCTCCCAGCTGTAGAAGATTAAATCATCCTAAATTGGCCTGAATCTCGATTGTGAAAGTGAGGGATACAATAAAGATCCAGTAATATTGAAATCTAGCATTACCACAATAATCAGGTCTTAAGATATTTATACTGTAGAGAGATCATAGAATTCTGGTGGGGATACATCTTTAAAATTTTAAACACATACACAAACATACACATACACCAGCAAGTATAACACAAGTCTCTCATTCCTCAATACCTTGATATAACTACCACACGCAAGTTATTCGCAAATTTTATTTTGAAAAACGTTCAACTCTAACTATAACATCACCAACGTTATAAAGAAATTGCTTGTTAACGTTGGTAATAGTATTCTTCCATGAAATATGAGCTGAAACAATGAAATAATTTGATAATTGATTGGAAATTTAAAGAGGAATAAACAATATTTTTTTTATGACTGTCAGCGAGAGTAACGTTAGTCTTTCTTTAAATCGTAACCAAGTTAATACATTAATATACTTGCATTCAGGCCTAAGGTGGTCATTTTGAGCAATTCTTATCAAGTTAATCATCTCCACATTACCGTAGTACAAACATGACTATCACTCGGAAACAAGGCAAAATGAGACACATGATTATATGAACTTTAATTGTTTCTGTGTTTCTGTTTACCATTAAAGTGGGCCCTACATGTTACGATACATCCTGTATATAGAAATATGTATATTTATTTGTATGTGACCCGCCTCGGTGGCGTAGTTGGCTAACGCGCTTGACGTGTAGAGCTCGACTGCCGAGGACGGGGAGATCGAGGTTTGAATCTCGGTTGGGTGAACTGGGGGTGGTTTTCCCTAAATGGTTTTCCACTCTCCCTCCACGCAAATGTGGGTTCACTTCCTCTAATTCAACCTTCCCAATTCCTAATCCACTAGCGTAATTAGTACTTAAAGCGTATTACCCGAACGGGTAGTAAGACGCGGTGCTAAATATTATATTATTATTATTATTTGTATGTGAGCGTATAACGCGAATAGATAGTAAGATGCTGTGCTAATATATATATATATATATATATGTGTGTGTGTGTGTTTTGTGTGTATCGCAAGGAAAAATTATAGGAGATATTTCAACTTGAAATCCAAAGAAAAATCTCAAGACAGTAGTAACGATAAGAACATTATATACTTAGCATATTGTGACTGCACATTAACTTAGTAGGCCTATTCAAATAAATGTGTGGTTTTGCTACCGTAATTTGAACAGTTATCTTAATTCATAATTACTTTACTCTACTACGTTAGTCATTTAAATAAAATAGAATATATATTCCTTAACATAAAAACATTGAGGAAGCAGGATATACTGTTCACAGCACTACTACCTAGCAATTATTCTAGTTATTATTATTATTATTATTAAGGCTTTTTAACTATAACTTTAATAAATTAGTACTTTTTATTATTATAAAACCTAGGCCTGTTGGCAAATGTGATTTCCATGACGATGGTAGGTATCGGACAATATAAACACTAGCGCTATTTTACCGCTACCCGCATCGGTGAACGCACTTTCTAAGGCGTCGTTCTCACATTACACTTAATAAACATTGACAGGGTGTTCAGGGCTATAATTGAGGTGTATTTTCTCAAATGTTTTATCATCCTTTATATATGCAAATGCGGTTATATTTCCTTTAAATTATATATTTATCATGCATCATCAATAAGTGTAAATGTTTGGATAGCCAGGACAGGTAGTGAGGTGCCATGCACTTAAAAAATAAGGTATACAAGAATAATAATAATAATACTAATAGTAGCTACACTTTCTCAACACTGTCGGTGAAAATATTCTTTTGATGTTCTAGTCCCTACATCATTCCACGACCACAGTGCACATTTTGATAGAAAGGAACTTTTGAAAAAAATACAAATATATTTTTTTGAGGGCACATTTATAACATAATATAATACTAGTGTTATTTTATAGGTACTGATAATATTCATCAATATTGACAGCAGCAGATCACATGACTTGACGTATGAACTCGATAGTAGATCTAGTAACTTTTCTCATTGTCAGATATGGGCCTTTCTATGAAAATTAGGTTGTACATCGCAGGTCAGTAAGAAACCAATAGGGAGGAAGAAAGGTACCATAGAGGAAATATGGCGAACTGTGATGTGGCAAAGACCGAGTTTATATCCTTCTAGTAACACCAGATCTAGCCACAAATATAATCCTGCCGCCATTATTCCTGAATGCATTATTTAGCACTTCGAGTGGTTTCTCTTGTAAAGTTAAATGGTAAAAAGTATTCGAGATGGCTCCGAATCCTCTAAGAAATTCACTTCTTAAATGGAAAGTGACTCCAAAAATCTTCCACACAATATACCAATTTACAACCTCACTTAAAACAGAAAATATAATTAAAATAACCTTGTAATTTAATTAGAATGTACTGGTGTAGTTAACAAATTACTCAAATACTAATAATTTAAAGCCGCAAAGACTACACAGATTTCTTATAAAAATGTGACTATCCAATAACATGCCTATTTGTCACCCGCCTCGGTGGCGTAGATGGCTAACGTGCCAGTATCGTGTTGAGCTAGACTGCAGTGGATGGGGATATCGAGGTTCGAACCTCGGTTGGGTGAACTGGGGGCTTCCTAAATGGTTTTCCAATCCTCCTACACGCAAATGCAGGTTCACTTCCTCAAAATTTAATCTTCACAATTCCTAACCAGTTAGCGTAATTAGTACTTAGTCGTATAATCTGAATGGATAGTAAGACGTGGTGCTAAATAATTAAAATGCCTATTTGTCAAATTAAATAGTAATTAAACCAGGTCTAACTTGGCCTAACAAGTCCCAGAATAAAATACAAACAGGCTTTGTTTATAGAAGCGACGCACCGGTTAAACGCGCTGTTATCCTGCCAAGCCACACGATTAATCGAGACCGATAATATAATAAAATATAATATACTTAGTATTAAGTTACATATTTACAAGTTTTGTTAAGTGTTAGTTTATCTGACCAAACGGCTGTAGACTCTAGTATATAATTACACTAATGAGGTAGAGATGAGTACTGTAGAATTTAATAAGTGCACCCAAAATTGCGTAGAGGGAAAGTAGAATACCATTTAGGAAAAAACATAAACAGTATAACCACCCGGGATTAGAACTAAGACATCATCGTAACCAGTAAACTAAATCATACTAGCCAGACTAGCCTATCAAAGTGGATTTAATAGAGGATTTTTTTTATAGATGAAGTATTTGTATTTAAAAATTGACTAGTTACAGTTATATTCTAGATAACTTAAGTCTATTGTACGCTAAACAAAGCGTAGCAAATTGTGTTTATTATTTGTTATACACAGTGTCTTACTAACCGTCTAGGCTGTTTACATAATCACAATAACGAGTAGGGATTAAGAAGATTTTAGTAAATGTACCCGTATTTAGGTGGAAGTAGCGTAGGTAGCGATTTAGGGCAAAAATAACTAAGAATGCTGGACCGGGATACGAACCCAAACTAGACGAGGAGGGTGATGCGTTTCAACACGTGCTACCATTGTGGATAGCTGCAGTCATACTCAAATAGGAACACACTTTTTTGACTTTTACTAAGTGTAGAAAATTATTTTTTAAATATATATACGCCAAGGTGTAATCTGCAATTGTTCCTTTTGATAGATAATATAAATACCTCAAATTTATATTACTAACATAGTAAAATAATATTAATATTGACTATAAACAAAAGTGTTTTTTTAAAAGGCCCTTTTACCGAAATCCTACTAAAATTATTAGTAGCCTATGAAATTAAATCTCAATCCATTGAATTCCACTCACAGGATTCTAGAATATTTAGGACGGAATTAGTATGACGCGATTAGTATTCCTAAACTAATAAATAAATAATCCCCCAAAACTTATCTTTCAGATGAGACAACAATACTGTCTGAAAAGTGTTTCAATATTTTAAAAAAGAAGAAAATAAAGAGTGATAATTTGAGGTTATAATTATTTAATTGAAACTATCTAACATTTCAAATCACAAATTCAAGGTAAAATTCAACAGACGATATAGTTTAAAAATATTAATTTATTGAATAGAGCGTTCCCGACACACGTATTCATTCATAGAAGCGGAAGTCTTATGGAACGTTTAAAAATAGAAAGGGAAGTTGTCCAAGAATAAAACTAAATTTAAAAAGAAAAACACTTCAAAAAGAAGAGTCAACATTAGAGAAAGGAGGTGGACAGGTGTCGGGAATAGATTTGTGGCATGTTGATATGCAAAAAGGAAACATGTGCTTTTTTGGCTGTTAGAAAGAATTCTTTATTACGTTCTTATAATATAAGGTACGTAGACATAGTGTAATTGTATTTTGTTTTATTTGAGAAGGAAAGAATTTAAAAGATAACTTTGCTGTGCTACAATATATTATGGCCTTAATCAAAAATGTTGATAGATTAATAATAATATAATATATACATATCAGATTTGTAATAATAATAATATTTAGCACCGCAAATTACTACCCGTTCGGGTTATACGCTTTAAGTACTAATTACGTTAATGTATTTAGGAAATTGGGAAGGTTGAATTAGAGGAACTGAACCCGCATTTGCGTGGAGGGAGAGTGGAAAACCATTAAGGAAAAACCACCCCCAGTTTACCCGACCGAGATTCGAACCTCAATCTGCCCGTCCTCAGCAGTCGAGCTCAACACGACAAGCGTGTTAGCCAACTACGCCACCGAGGCGGGTATCAGATTTGTAAAACCAGTCAAATTGGTAGGGACAGATAAAATAAATTTGTTAAGATTATTTAATATAGATTGTAAAAAAAATAATTAAATATTCAACTCTTGGTTATATTTATTAGGTTACTTATCAACCGGCCCCGTGGTATAACGGTCTATGCACCTAGCTACGAGTCTAATGGTCCCGGGTTCGATTCCCGGCTGCTACAATGAGTAATTTTCCCTAAAGAGGAATTATTCCAACGGTCACCAGTGTTTGTTTGCTTGGTTTCAAGTAAGTTTGAAAGTGTCCACTGGTTCTACATCCTCTTATTCACTATTCCCATCTCACTTCATCGGGACATGAAAGATCCTTCATGGAAAGGATGTACGATTAGTACATTCGGGCGTCCCCTGGGAAACGCTACATTATAATGGTTAATCTTTCCACTACTGGGCTACGAATGATGTAGCCTAACTCATATATATAGTATATACATTATATATATATACTATATAATATATATAGTATATATATTATATATACTATATAATATATATAGTATATATATTATATATACTATATATATATATACAGTATATATAATATATATAGTATATATATTATATATACTATATATATTATATATACTGTATAATATACTATATAGCATATATATTATATATACTATATATATATTATATAGTATTTATATTATATATATAGTATTTATATATTATATATATTATTATTATTATTATTAGCACCGCGTCTTACTACCCGTTCGGGTTATACGCACTTACGCTAATGTGTAATGGTAGGGTGATTGTGAGAAGAAATGAAGGACCTACAGTTTAACGTGGAATCCGAACCACGGTGGCGGCCTGGCATTCCCCACATTCATATTATATATATAGTATATATATTATATACTATATATAGTATATAATATATATAATATATAGTATATAATATATATATATACTATATATATAGTATATATATTATATATTATATATATTATATATATATAAATAATTAATCTAGAACTTATTGAAAAATTGAATCCATCGACAGAATAATAAAATACACAATGTGATGGTCTATTTGTAGTTACGATTGTAAAGTTACATAAAGAAAAATTTACATTAAAATCCTCCTCTGTCTTCGAAATAATTATTTGTTCTGTGGGTATATTATGGAATCTTAAATTATGTAAGTTGATTTGGAGAATCTATATTTAAGAGTTAAAAATTAATTTGTATACTTAATTAGTATTTATAGTATGTTTAAAAATAGGATATAATATATAAAATGTATAATTAAAAATATATATCCTATAAAAATTAAAAATAAGCAAATAAATACTTTACGACTCTTCAGAAATTATTTAGAATATTTTATAAAAATTTTATTATAGTAGAGATTACAAATAATCTTGAGATTTTTCATATTGATTTTTTACGTTCCCCCTAATCTAAGAAAGTGAGTTTTACCATTTTGTCTGTCCCCATTTCTCTGTCTGTACCTGGGTCTACAACCAAAACGGTTGGATATATTTTGTTAACACTTGATACTTTGATATTATATGGCCATAACTTAAATTGATTTGTTTATTTTGATCCTAAACATCAAATTAATGGTGGGTAACTTATTGATGACTGATTTACGAAAATTAAAAATGTTTCAAACATAAATATCTGGCAAGTGTTTGACATGATAGATAAGAATGTGTTTAGTTTTATATAATTAAAAAATTGAGAATATTTTAATGATTTTTGAAATTTGCTTTAAAAAAAATTGATATAAAATGTGTATCTGAAAGGTGCTTCTTATGGTTGCCAAAATAGTGTTTGTTTTTCTGGAGAAAACTCACTAATGGGTACCTTATTTTTGGAAATTTCTTCACAAACTATAAACAAAGCCAGTATATCCGAATGTTTCGGACCATTTATTTTTTATTAGTTACGTTTAACTGAAATTTCTCATGCTCCACGTTCAGGTACCTATCCAGGCTATTACATTATCTACACTAATTAGGTAGAGATGAAATGTAAATCTCATCTGGTCTCAATTTTAGATAACGTGGAGGTCCGGGTTTGAACCCTCGCTAGGTGTTTTTTGATAAAGTTTTTTTTTCAATTCTATGGCCACAAAAATGTGGTCACATTTCCTTTAAATTATATATCTCTCATCCGTACCGTTGGCCGGATAGTAAAACACGGTGCATAACAAAAAAAAATAAATGGTACAACACAATCGCACACAGTTTTTCATATTGTGTATTATAGCTTTGAAAAAAAATTTCAAAAATAAATTTTCAGTAAACTACCTATAAGAAATCTTCAAATAATTTCAACAAATTTCAAATTTTAAAAAAATTGTTAACTTCTCTAAAGTTATTTGTAATTTGTAAAAATTAAAAACGTATTCTTATATAGGTTATTCCCAAATAACCACCTCGGTGGCGTAGTTGGCTAACGCGCTTGTCTTGTTGAGCTCGACTGCTGAGGACGAGGAGACCGAGGTTCGAATCTTGGTCGGCTGAACTGGGGGTGGTTTTCCCTAAATGGTTTTCCACTCTTCCTACACGCAAATGCGGGTTCACTTCCTCTAATTCAACCTTCCCAATTCTTAATCCATTAGCGTAATTAGTACTTAAAGCGTATAACCCGAACGGGTAGTAAGACTCAGTGCTAAATATTATTATATAAAATAAATATTCCCAAATAGCAATTTTAAACTCTAAAATCAAAGCAAATTTCAAAAAATTTCAAATTATCTATAATTTTTCATAAGGCAACGACCCTTAAGTGAATATATTTTTTTAAATTAAGACACATTATTATTATTAATGTAAAATAGTCCCCCTAACACTTTTTAACAAAGCTCTTTCATCAGTAAAGCAATATAATATGGTAGTTTTTTTAGTAAAAACAAATATAATTATGTAATTTTTTAAATTTATTTGTAGGATTTAATGTGCACTTTATGAACCGACTGATTATACGTATCAGCACACGACTTATAAACTAACTTAAATCTAGAACAAACACAACATCCAGGACTTACTTTATCCCTGTGAAAGGAGAAACCCACATTTCAACTATGAATTTTTTCGGCCATGCCAGGAATCGAACCCGGGACCCTTAGCTCAGTAGACAAACCCAATACTGTCTGAGCTAAGGGTTCAGACAATTAGGGAAAAATTTAACAGATAACGATTTTGAACAAAATCACTAGTCATTTCTTTAGATATTCAAATTTTTATCAAACCAGTTATCAGCGGTTTACCCTTAAACAAATCCCCCCCCCCCTACCAAATAACAATTATAGGCCTACAGTTTTATTCGTCATGTCAAACATTCCCCGAATATACGTTTTAAACAAAATCGTTAAAGCCATTTTCAAAATATCTCAAATTTTAAAAAATCACTCATCAATATACTACCCTTTAACGTCTTTTTACCCAAAAACCACACATACAGTGCTATTTTGGAGGTCAACCACTCCCCAGGTATACATTTTAAACAAAATCATTATAGCCATTTTCATAATATTTTGAATTTTCAACAAATTTATTTCCGTAAACAGCCCCTTAACACATTTTTGTACAAAAAATATAATGCTATTTGTCATGTCAAACAAATCCTTGATGTGCATTTTAAACAAATTCAATATAGCCATTTCCGAAAAATTTGAAATTCAAAACAATCACTAATCAACAAACTACCATTAATTTGAGGGTTATGGTCAAAATCTAAACAACATCCTGAGGTATTTCCCCATGAATATCAAATCTGTGATCAGACACAGACAGCTAGACAGACATACAGGCAGGCAAACAAACATGATTGTATAATCCACTTTTTTGGGTTCGGGTTCACGTAAAACGTAAAGATTTATCATAATCGTGAGAAAAAACACATAGTTAAAATACTTTCTCTTGATATGAAGAAGTAAAAAAGACACAATGGTTAGGGGAAAAGCCTCTACTTCAAAGTTTACAATGATTTTCGTATACGAGAAAGGGATTAATTTAGCAGCTCTCTTGTTTTGTAAGGTTCGACAGTATTAATTTACTCATACAGGCTTTCTCCTCCATTCAAAGGGAATTTGATGCTAAATAGCTTAGTTTCCTCTATTTTCTAATAAAATTTTAGAATGATATATAACCTATCATTGATTAATATACTTTGAAAACTTTTTAATCAACATATACTGCATGAAAAAATATTTATTCATCATCTAAATATTTGTGACTAAGGCAGTGACAAATTTAAATCTAAAAATTAAATACTTTTCCATAAAAACGTCAAATATTCCCTTGTCGCAAAAAAAAAAATGTACATACATATTTTATAAAAAAAAACAAATGTTATTACGCTTTCTTAAATTACCTATTTTATCACTTTCATAAAGTGTTATGTTAAAAAAAAAACAATTTAATAGAACTAATGTGTACTGTGTTATTGGTTTCTGGAGTGTGTTTCAAATACATTTCAACAGAAAATAATTTTAAAGTGGAGTCATTCGTCGTTAGCTTTCTCTTAATGCGGCCTCTCAGAAAACCCATTCAACTATTTTTTTTAAAAACGTTTTGAAAAGAATATTAATGAGAAGTTATATATTTAGAAATCGTCTTGGTTGTAAGAAACATTAATATTCATAGACTAAACTGACTTGTTATATGTTTCCTTTTTGAAACAAAAAATGGAATTTGCTATACGTTCTCTGCATTTTTCTTGCAAGTTTTGAAGTTAATATGACGTTTAATACTTCAAAATATGTATACTTTATATCAGTTTGTAAATGGGTGAAAAAAAATGTAAAAATCTGACTTTGATCAAACAATTCTTTCTTGGATATAGAAAAATGTGTATTTTTACCTTTTTCTTTGAAGTATGTCTTAGAAAGGTTCACTTTATTGAAATCATTTCCCCTTAAAAGGTCTGAGGGTGTTTTTATGATGATGTATTGTTAGATTTTCAAAGAAGCGTTTGTAACTCAAAAACGAAGTAAAAGAAGAAAGGCAGAGTAAAGAGGAAATTATTCAAAATGAAGCCATCTATCGAGTGGAATGAAGAGTTGTTATAGAAGATAAATATTTTATTTTACTCTTTCTTGTAAGAATACAACACATTCGTCATCTGATTTACTAAGCAGGTTCTTATGGATTGTATCTCAATCGAGTTGTACTCGCAATAATACTTTCAATGTTGTAATTTACTTTCAATGACTATTTTGAATATTTATTTACGTTTCAATGTGTCCAGTTTCCACACGCGTGTGTACGATTGTCTACTATATAATTTAAAAATCCCTGTTTAGTTATTAAAATACAAGAAGTCTTTGAACGGTCTTAATGAATATAGCCCTACCCAGATTGCGGGCTAAGGCGTTCATCTTGTCTGGCCTTTCCTGCCAGTAGCGGGGAGGTCGGAGTTAGAATCCGAGACGGATGATTTGAGGGTTACGTTTTTTTTAAAAAAAAAATTTACTCTACCTTCACGCAAATGGACACAGCTCCTCTAAATTCTAAAGTATTCATAACTAGCCCATTAGTAGACTGGATGGGTAGTAAGACGTGACTTAAATACAAAAAATAATATAAGTGTTTTCGTTTGTTTTTTTATTTTGTACGTCGTTTTATTACGGGTATGGGTTTTTCTTAAATTTAACTAATGTAGGGGAGAGAGGTAAAACATAGGGCAGACCTCATCGAGTACACTCGTCCAATATTTGCGCTCCAACTTCCATCACTGGCAAACCAGACTAAAGACACTTGAAAACTGGTCCACGCATCCACCAACTCGGTTCCTAGTTAAGCTCATTTCTCGCCACTTACTGTACGGGCCCGATTCACAGTCAGAATTTGTTGCCTCAAGTGCGGCCCGAAACTAAATACAAACATACTTCTAACTAAACTCAAATGAAATGGGCCAGTTCCACATATTAAACTGGCCCGTTCCATCCTGGTCTAGGTAGGTGTCGTCTTGTATCTAGTATTGTGCTGAGCTTGAGACGTGCTAAGTCTGACTATGAACCTGGCCCGTTCCATCCTGGTCTAGGTAGGTGTCGTCTTGTATCTAGTGTGGCGCTGAGCTTGAGACGTGCTAAGTCTGACTATGAATCTGGCCCGTTCCATCCTGGTCTAGGTAGGTGTCGTCTTGTATCTAGTGTGGCGCTGAGCTTGAGACGTGCTAAGTCTGACTATGAAACTGGCCCATTCCATCCTGGTCTAGGTAGGTGTCGTCTTGTATCTAGTGTGGCGCTGAGCTTGAGACGTGCTAAGTCTGACTATGAACCTGGCCCGTTCCATCCTGGTCTAGGTAGGTGTCTTGTATCTAGTATAAAGCTGAGCTTGAGACGTGCTAAGTCTGACTATGAAACTGTCCCATTCCATCCTGGTCTAGGTAGGTGTCGTCTTGTATCTAGTATAAAGCTGAGCTTGAGACGTACTAAGTCTAACTATGAAACTGGCTAACAACTACTACTAATAACTAATATTATTTTGAGTTATTTTACACAACTAGCTCTGGTACTTCCAAGAATCTTTCTTGATCTTCGTTTTGAATATGTCTTGCTTGGATAATTATAAATTTAACCAAGTCAATTGAGGCTGAATTTAAGTGTGAGATCTCTTGCAATTACTTTGTAAATCATATTTTAATGAAAGTATAATAGGTCTTTATCAGTCCGGCCAGCTTCAGTATTAATTATTCATCAGATTTGCCTTTTGCAATTCATCTGGTCTTATTGTTTTCTGCCTTGTGTGACTATGTTGGAACCACTGAACAAAGGCTGTTTGTTTATGTTACCACGCCACAGTGTATGTTCGCCCAAAGCCTTTGTATGGCTTTTCCTTGTGTGTATGTATATATATATATATATATATATATATATATATATACACACATACACTATTCTGTGCCAGTATGATTATTTTGTTGCGCCACAGTAAGAAACTGTGCCACTGGTATTAATAATAATAATAATAATAATAATAATAATAATAATATTTAGCACCGCGTCTTACTACCCGTTCGGGTTATACGCTCTAAGTACTAATTACGCTAATGGATTAGGAATTTGGAAGGTTGAATTAGAGCAAGTGAATCCGAATTTGCGTGGAGGGAGAGTGGAAAACCATTTAGAAAAACCACTCCCAGTTCACCCGACCGAGATTCGAACCTCGATCTCCCCGTCCTCAGCAGTCGAGCTCAACACGACAAGCGCGTCAGCCAACTACGCCACCAAGGCAGGTGCCACTGATATTGTATTCTGTTAGATTATATATAGTATTACAGAATACAATATCAGTGGCACAGTTTCTTATTGTGGCACAACAAGATAATCATAGTGGCACAGAACAATTTAGATAGTAAGAAAGCATATCGACAGTTATAAAAGTTACCAAAACAATTTCCATTTATATTAAATGTCTGACATTTGTGGCTGTCACTTTTCACAGATAATACCTGTGAAAGTATAATATAGGTCTAATGAAATAAAATATTATCAAAGTTGACTGGGAAACAAATTTAGTTTGTGTTTTCTAAAAGCTGTATTTCCACAATAGCTGTAGTATAGGCCTACACAAATACTCGCCAACACGTCATATCTTTAGCACGAATGGTTCATATATCCCTCTAGTTATGCTGTTCCCGATGATAATAATTAATAGCCAAGAGTGTTAATTCCGTGGGGGAAAAAAGCTCACACAGTAAAAAAATAATGTAAAACGCTATGCGCTGGTAGTAGGCTACTATTTTATCACAACCAGAGATAAAATCGGCATTAAAAATAGCTGGGAAAGTTTGTATATAAATAACAGTTATTAGCCTCATAAAGAGAAGTTTAAAGACCATGCATCTATCTCTTCCTGCTACGCATTAAGTAAAACTTCGAAAGGGAATTTGAATAGTGTAACCAGAAGGCACATAAAACTGTTTTAAAGGACCAGTGCGCATTTTAATGTTGACACTTTACCTTCCGACAAGTAATAATCCAGAATGTATATATATTTTTTTTTAACAAGATAATATCCGGGGATATGTTTGTCCAATGTATATCTCCTGTTAACATTGTACAGAAGTTCCTGTAGTGCTGGAATGAAATAATAATAATAAAAATACACAAGAAGCCACTTGTAACAACACTTCGATGAAGCCTGGGAACTCTGTACATTTCCCCAAACACCATTTCCCTTCAAGTACAGTAAGGGAGGGAATGTAGCGATTACTTCTTTCGAGCTCATGATGCACAAAGATGCTAGTAGAATCTTGCGTCTGCTGGATAACCGTGTCTACACGCTCCCATTCAAACCGGGTCTACACATTCAGATATTGTTTTTACACCGTATCTTAATAATAATAATATAATAATATTTAGCACCGCGTCTTACTACCCGTTCGGGTTATACGCTTTAAGTACTAATTACGCTAATGGATTAGGAATTGGGACGGTTGAATTAGAGGAAGTGAACCCGCATTTACGTTAAGGGAGAGTGGAAAACCATTTAGGAAAAACCGCTCCAAGTTCACCCGACCGAGATTCGAACCTCAATCTCCCCATCCTCAGCAGTCGAGCGCAACATGACAAGCGCGTTAGCCAACTACGACACCGAGGCGGGTGTATCTTAATAACCGTTCGGGTTACACGCGTATGTACTAATTACGATAATGTGTTAGGGATGAGGAAATGTACCTGAATTTGCGTGGAGGGGGAATGGAAACATGTTTAGGAAAATACACACTCAGTACACCCGACCGGGATTCAAACATCAATCTCCTCGTTTTCGGCAATCTAGTGTATTGCGAGTGTGAGTTCTTAGACCATTATACCACCGAACCGGGTCATTCAGATGTAACTCCCACGCACCACTTACAATAAATGACAAACTCTCTAGTCTAGATAAACAGGATGAAGATAAAGGATTTTAAGGCAACCAAACTAAGATTTGCCTGGAAAACATTTGGGCAGCACTTGTCCTGTGAACAAATGGCGAGATTTAACCTTGTTTTTAGGGACAGAGGCAGACGGGGGATCCAACACCTCAGCTCAGTCGGTAGCGTGTCTGCCTGCTGAGTTAAGGGTCCCGGGTTCGATTCTCGGCATAGCCGATAAATGTATCATTAGTGAAATGTGGGTTTACTCTTTCACATTGATAATTTAACAGCCGGGGTACTGGATGTTGTGCCTGTCCTAGTCTTAAGTTATATTATAAGGTATATGAAACTACGACAGGCCTAGCCAGCTGGTAATGGAATATATATGACTTAAATAAAAAAACTGACCCAGGCCACAGGCTGGAAACAGTAACGGATGTAACAGTAAAAGGGAGACGGGCTAACCACTCAACTAATCCTAACTAATAAAGTCTGGGGTCTTATTTCAGTTGATAAAGAGTCCATTGACTTAAACAATTTGTCCCTGGTTTGATTGTCAACGTGAACTGAAAAATTAAAAACTGTTAAATCAGGTTTGCCAGTGTTTTCTGACTGGTAAGTTAATGTACCTTCTTGTTGTTGTGTTTTTTTATTATAATTGATGTCAGATAAATAGGCTTTAAACTAAAAATGTATGATTTATCGTTTGTGGCGCTTCCTTTACATGGTGCTGCTTGTTTTCAATAACAATTAGGTTAGTGATGTTTAGCAAAATCGCTACCTGCGTCTGCGATCACATTTTATAAGGAATCACTCTCACATTAGACTGGATTGTCAGTGACGGGTAGATCGGGGTTAGAATCTCGGTTGTATGTATCATAAGTGGTTTATACAAAACTGTTTTTCACTCTTCCTTCACTGAAATGCGGGTAAACATTCTCTATATTTTACCTTCTTCGTCCTTAACATATTAGCATAATTAATATACCTACTGTGTATGTGTATTGACCGCCTCTGTGGTCTAGTGGTCAGAGTTCCTGGCTACAGGTACCGGGTTCGATCTCCAGTGCTTCCAGATTTTCTGTGAAGAAGTTTTGTAGCTGGAACGGGGTCATCAAAAAAAAGTAGTGGTTCTGATCTATAAAACTGAGATTAGTGGCCAGAGGGTTCGTTGTGATGGCCACCTACATGACACACTATCTGCAGAAGTTGGCAACATATTCGCCAACAGATGGCAGCTGCCCTGTCGATGGCTGATACCACGGGGTTTTTAGTTAGTTATATGCGTATTATCAGTACGGATAGTGAAATGTGCTTAAAAAAATGCTGTAAAGAAGTTTCATTGTTAAATTAATTTAACTTAATTGTACTATAGCCATTGGCTCGTTGCAGCGTGGGCTGCAGATTACCACGATAAAATGTATTCAGAACAGTTTTACTGAGAAAATGTCTATAGAAAAAGTTTCTAGTTAAAGGTTTACTGATATTAACTTTCCATATATTTTGATCTTTCGGTGTTTAATTTCAAGCATAGCGTATATTTTCCCCCTTTACAACCCGATGAAAACTTTAAAACTACCCCTCTCGCAGATCTCTATGCCTATCACAATTATAACAATTTTATTAAGATGGAACAGTATATTTAATAATTTCCCAGCAAATTAGAAAAATATCAGAGGTAAATATTTAAAGATAGAGAAGAAGAAGAAAAAGAAAACAAAATTATATATTTTTAACATAAACATTGGCTTTTTGGCATATAAAAATTTTTGCCGTAATTTTTATATTTGTTACACAGTACCATTTAATTTAAAATTGAGTATTTTTAACCAAAGAGAAATATTTTATTTACCATTGTATAATAACACAAATATCGGGATTCTATGAGAATGTAAGCAAATAATGATTGTACAGATGAATCACTGCACACATAGCAGAAAAACTAGAAATTCGCTAAGAAACTCGGGTTTTCTTTGTAAGCTACTATATTTAAAGACATTCTGGACCCGTAGACTTTAAAATGAATTTTTATTTGTTAAAATCGGTCAAGTTTTTTTCTCGTAATTTCAACCACCGGAAATCGCTTATCCAATTATATATTTAGCATCTATCTATACATACTATTTTATATACAATGTACGTAATCGATTATAACAATGTTCTGTTAATCATCTTTAAGCTGAGGTGTAAACAATAATTTTTCCTTATGTATTCGTTCATGCGTGCAGATTATTTTCACGCTAGTACAATGCTTTGATATAAAATATAATGTATTTGCATATTTTAGTTTAATTTATTGTGCATTTTAGCAAAGATTTTCCCTTGCGTTATACAGCTAATAATATTATTTTGGGTAACTTAGGCATATTTTATTTTAAAGACAGGTTCAGTAGTGTGATAAACACAAATTTCCTTCACAGCAATTTTTTTTAAGTAATTTTTGAAGTGAAGACTCTAAATAGTGACCCAAGTTTTAAGTTAGTTTTACAGAATTGTTGAAATTGTTTAAATAAGAGGTTGTTTTTGTGACTTGATCCAAACTATTTCAATGAAAACCATTTAAATAAACTAAAAATGTGACTGAAAACAACATTAGGGTTAAAATTATATAATTTTTAAACCCAAGCTAATATTTAAAATATAATAATATACATTCAAACAGAGTAAGGGATTCCCACATAATCCATTTTGGAATATTTGTATGTCTGGTGGGTAATTTTAGTAATCGTCTGCCCTATATAGCCCCTATTTTTGCATTATAGTTTTAATGTAGAAAAAAGATGCAAATAAAAAGGGATTTCAAATACTTATGAACTAATTCGGTGGTTGAAATGTTTCAGGCATAATTATTTCAATAAACTGGACTGTTGATGATAGATAGATCAAGGTTCGAATCCAGGCCGAGAGTAGACCTATCCACGGTGTTTTCTTTACTATGTGGTTTTCCACTCTCTCCCCCCATGTAAATGGGGTTACATTTCCTATTAACTTTTTATACCATACTAATCCATACCTCATTAGTATTAATATGTGGATATCCTGGACATGAGGTAAGGCACAAGACAAGATTTTTCGTTTGACCGTGAATTGGGTGCACACATTTTAACACAATCTTTTTTATTGCTATATGATAACCTCTTTATTTATTTAATACCTACCTTCAACCGCTGAATACAAATAACCCCATCCCGATCAACAAATATATATCGGAATGAGGTCGTTATAGTTAGGTCCGTGTAATCCAGTCTTTTATCAAGAGCTGCACTGGCTTGTAAAGTTGTTGGTGAGGGTGCGGGAGATAGAAGAATTGGAAGAGAGACAGATAAAGAATGAGTAAGAGAGTGTGTTCGCCATTGTCATCACTAAAACATTCGAGTCGTTGAACACAAGCCCAGAAATCATTCGCTGTTTGGAGTATCTCTTTGAAAGAGATCACTTACAACTCGTCCTATGGAAAATAGAAACAAAACAATGGGACGTGAACGAGAAGATGAGACGAACGGAGAGAGAAATGGAGTCCATAAAACAAGGAGGGACTCCGGATTAGGGGGCAGACAGGATGGTAAGAAGAAGAGGTATTTATTCTTTCTCAAAAGAGCGCTAGAAGGATTGGCTGGTTTGAATATTTGATATTTTTACTTAACTTTTCAAATGGAAATTATGACTAAACACAATTTATCCATGAGCTCATTTAGGAGGTTACTGAGCAAGTATAATATCAAATGACCGAAGACCTCTGCACTAAATCAAAAAGCTAAATACGAATAACTAGTAGTTATGATAAAAATATACCTCGCTACCTCTATTCAAAAGATGCTAAGTACATCATGCTAAGAATAATTATGTCATGTTATTATCGTTTTAAAGTTTTAAATTGAAATATCGACTATAATTATTCCTTGGATTTGAAGTTGATATTTTTCCTTAGTGAATAAGTTAGACAGAAAACAAATTAATACTATACTCATTAGTACATTAAATTCATAAATAATAACTGTTATTTGCTTTTTTTAAGACGTTAGTTTAGCAATATAATATGCCAACAATAAAATAAACTATATACATACCAAGATCGTTCATATTTGGATTAAAGAACGTCCCTGACAAATTTCTTTAAAATGGGTCCACGAATTTGGTAGAAATCATGGAACAAACATATACCTAATGTAAAACGTTCTAATTGAAACGTTGTTCAGCCAAAAAACGAAACCTGACGATTACGAAACCAAAATATAAAAACAAAGGTATTTATTTAAATTTAAAAAAACTCATCAAAATTAAATCAAAATATGTTATACAAATTAAGAAACTTAAAACAATAGAGGAAATATCTATTATGGGCGATGTGAATGTAAGTCCCATTTGTTATTGTGTGATATTAAAAGTACACTTTATAATTATATCAACACACGAAGACTTAAAAACTAACTAAATTTTATACAGCATTCTACTACTATGGCAATATTACAGTGTCATATTTATTTACAAAAGCTCTTTGATAAGATATGATGTAACTTTGACGATCCTTAAAATATCTTTTATAAAATAATTTATGTTATAAATCTTTTATAAAACTTTTACACCCTATAACATGCGCTAGGGTTTAATCAAAGAAAATTGAGAAATCTGAAACACGCGAAGCAGCTACAGAATGTAATTTAACAGCATGAGCAGAATATTTTCTTATATGACACAGCCTCTACACATGTAGCAACTCTTAACTGTGTGTTTTTCATCTTAATTAAGAATTCATCTTTTTATTTACTTTGAATTATTAATTACGTACGCATATTGTTTATTAAAACTTGTTTACCTCCAAACAAATATTAACAACAGAAATGAACCACGAATGGGGCTTAGTCCTTGTGATATCCCCGGGGAAGGTAGTAAAAAAAATATGTTGTTAGAGATCTACGGTCCACCCCGCAATATTATGAATTTTTATTATTGTTTACCATTAAACAAATATAAACACCAGATGGGGTGGGGGGTGAATGGTTTAGGGGTGCGTGATTACGTAACCAAAACCCACATTTAGTTCTTATTAGGTCCACGGGCATACTTTCTGTTGTTAAAAACACCAAAAAAGGTGGGGTAGAGGCGAGGATGGTGGTGGTGGTGGTGGTGGTAGTGGTGGTAGTGGTGGTAGTGGTGGTGGTGGTGATGGTGGGGGGGGGGAGGTCTTTCAGGTGGGTGAGAAGACCTATATCTTTTTTTTAAAACGTTCAAGGTTATTTTGTAAATATTTTTGGTTTGATTGTTGATCTTTGATTTCAAATTCTTATATAATGACGCTAATAATTCATATTTCCCCACGCCTAATGTAAACATATATATATATATATATATAAATTGCACCACGTCTTACTACCCGTTCAGATTATACTAATTGCACTAATGTGTATGAGATGAGGAAGGTTGAATTTAGAGGAAGTATACCCGCATTTGCGTGGAGGGAGAGTGTAAAACCATTTAGGGAAAATCACCCTCAGTACAGCTGACTGGAATCTGAACTCCGATATCGGCAATCTTAGTCTATTGCTAGAGTGACGCATTAAACCATTCAACCATCGATACAGGTTTAACCTACTTTAATCAACAGTACAACAAAGTATTATAAGAAAGGTTTCTAAGAGTGACTACACGAAGAGATGGAAAATATATTTTATAATCAACCCCCAGTGAAATCTGTTTTTGAATCGGGAATTTAACGTGTATTTTATTAACACTAATTGTATAAGTACACGAATTACAAACTAACCTATTACTAGAACAAACATGATCACCATACCTATACCGAGGTAGAATTTAGATAAAATATATCCGCATTTGTGTGGAGGATAGTGAAAAATCATTTAGAATAAAAACATCTTCAGTACACGCTAAATTCTAATCCTAATCTCCCATCACAATTAAACAAGACTAAACAATGTTTTGTATTTGTTTATATTACCGAGTCTTACTACCCATTCGTGTTATACGCTTATGCACTAATTACGCTAATGGCCAAGGGATGAGGAAGGTTGAATTAGAGGAAGTGTACCTTTATTTGCGTGGAGAGAGAGGGTAGGGAACCACTTGGGAGGAAAAAATACCCTCAATACACCCAATTGAGATAGAATCATAATCTCCCCGCCAACAGCAGTCTAAACTATTGCGAGAGTAGCGCCTTGAGACTATGCGGCCACCGAAGCTGGTCTAGACAATGTGTATACCTTAGAATGTGCGCCCGACAATGCAGGTGACAAAATATGTGTCTAATTCCAAACCAATACCAGCAGCCGGCAGCACACACTCAGATTTAAAGTACTTTATTCTAGAGAAACATATTCGCGGTGTTCTACATTTCCTAGAAAGTGATTGTACTGGAGTAATAATTAACTGCGATAGTATCTGTAGCCAATAGTATTGCCTAGTTAGTAACCTATCCAGTGTCAGAAGATCAGGTCCGACTGATAAGCAACAAGATATATTATATCGCTGAAAGCTGTGTAGGTCCTTAATTAAGCAACAGTATTTGAATGTTGCCAGATAAGATATAATTAGAATGTATTGGCTAACCATCATTGGGCCGGTGAAAGTGCGGTGGCTTGATTATATTAAACCAAACTCAACCGCATCTGCGTACCAAGGCTTGTACGTATCTAGCGTTACCACATTGGAAAATCATTTTATGGAGTATTCTCTTTTGTTCGTAATCCCGGGGAAAACCCTTGGTTTTTGAAAATAATGGTTTAATCGATGTAGCACAGTGGCTAATTAAATAACGTTATAATACACCTAGGCTTTCATAAATATTCAGTCAACGATTCTAATGGCTAATTAATTTTCAAAAACTTGGGAAATTTCGTGAAACACAGATTAACAAAAGTGTTTTTTTTTAATTTTGTTTACTTTTATTTTATTTTTATTGCTTAGTAGTTAATAGAATTGTGAATAGAAAAGTGTTTTGAAATGGATGATGGTTTAATTGACGGTCATTTATTTTTGGACACTTATGTGACACTTTTGACAAAATATAATGTTAATTTTACACGATACACCGTAAAGTGTGATTAGCTACTAACAATTAGACCTATCTTTTTAAATACGTAGACACGTAAACTTAAAGCAAGGTAGTTTTAGAAACATTTTAATATATTTTAAGTCATATTGAAAAATTGCTTTAAAATTGAATACATTATTTAATAAAATAGTTTTAAAACCATTTTATTTCTTACACACCAACGAGTCTCGTGTCGAGTCTAGTGTTGGGCAAAATAGATGAAAAATAATCGAGTAACTCGATTGTGTTGTGTAATCGGGAGTACTCGATTCTTCCGGGATTACTCTAGTAAATTCACTCGGACCTTGTTATTTTTTATTTTCTCTTTTCTTACCAGCTAAGTGAGAATCGACCTTATTGGCTGGACTATTTACCATGCTGTTTCCATTTAAAAGGCATATCTCCTTAGAGCTCATTTTTCACCAACAGTTTCTGCTGTTAGGTGAAAATGACCCTTTTTGGTTTAAATGTTGCACATGCGTTTTCAATACAAAATACTCGCAGCTGTAAGGTACACAATCGAAAAGCTTGCTAACAAAGCATATCACATTTCCGATTCTTTTTAAAAGTACTCGAAAGTTACTCGATTTTTTTTAATCGGCACCTCGGCAGTCTTATTTCCACAATCGAATATAACGAAACTAATTATAGTCATTATTTTATTCATTATAATTTTTCCTGAGTAAAATATGATTATTTTTTGAATTGAAACTAAAATTGTAGCACGTTAAAAAATAGAAAATAAAATAAAAGCAGATTTTTACTTTTAAAAAGGTACAATTATTATCAATTCCTTTAACACGAATGTATAAAGAAAAGTTTATTTTATTAAAAAAAAGCACGAAACTTTTTTTTTTTTGTGAGTCACTTCTTAAAACGCATACTTTCATATTGACTGCATGCAACGGTAAATCTGAAAATAAGGAACGGGGGTCACTGTCGGTGACGACTGCCTACTACAGGAAGAGATTGTGGACATGTTATTAAAATCAAATTCCATTGCAAGACTCCCGAGTAATGTTGTCCAACCGATTGCCACGGAACGATTCGAGTAGATGATTCGCTAAAAATTACTCGAGTAACTTTACTCGATTACTCGATTCCTAGAATTACTCGATTGTGCCCATCACTAGTCGAGTCGAGTCTGACTTAGTGATGGGCAGAATCGAATAGATTCATTCGATTCTTTCAAAATCATTCGAATGAAAACAGTAGCTGACTTGACGCAGGCTGGCCGATTCATGCTCTTACCACTCCCTTGCCAGAGGTAAGATAAATATATAGATAAGCATATATTTTTATTTATTTAATAAAACATTTCCAGGACGTAATATTCAGATCGTATTATAATTTTATTCATTGAAATAATTTTATATTTTTATAACACAAAATATCATTCATTATCCAGCAAACTTACGTCGTCGTCTGTCTAGTAGTAATTGTGTGTTTGATTCTAAGTGAAGCTTTCAGGAGGCATATAATTGATTCAGATATTCAAATCAAAAGTATTTTATCACTTACCCGATATATAAATAGGATTGTACGCTTATATGTTTTTGTTATGTTTAGTAAATATTAAAGGGTCATTTATTTCGACTCTTCTTCTTTATTTTATTATTAATTGTGCGCAAAAGTATTTATATTAATGACGAGGTACTTAAGTGACTAATGCATTCACTCATTCACTGTATAGTATTTTATTGTGGCTGTACTTTGGTCTTTGACACTAGCTCTAGGAACTAAATACAGTAATAAAAAGTGTTGATAAGCTGCAAACGCAAAGGAATTCGTGTTGGGTGATCCGACAGCAGGGTGAAGAGGATAGTAGAACAAAGCAAAACGAGCAATTAGTAACTACTTTTAGTTAGAAGTAGCTAACATCCGATTATTATTGACTTTTTACTACTTCTCAAAATCATTAGAATGATTCTTTCGATTCATTCGATTATTTTTCAAAGAATCGAATGATTATTCACTAATCTGACTCACCAATTGAGACAAGTACATATTGTATTTGATAGCACGATGGAGGACCAATACCTTTCACACCGGCGACTCGAGTCTCCCCGAGTCTAGACGAGATAGTCTCCATAATGCGGCAAAATACAGATTTCGTCAGTCCAGCCGAGTCAAGTGTAATATGTTCACGTGCTTGCCAAGGCTTACAGCATTGTCACGGATACCTCATTGTTCTCGTTCAAGAGAATCCTTCGATTTATAGCCCGTCCCATTCTAAATATTGGAATAGAAATGCAGTTTATTACATTTGGAAACAAATGTGAAAAACTACCAAAGGTGCATAGTTTCACATTAATTGGTTGAATCCACACTATGCGACGTCTTTCTAGACTTCTACGCCAGCGCCTCCATACAATTGTATTTATCAAAACCCGCCTCGGTGGCGTAGTTGGCTAACGCGCTAGTCGTGTTGAGCTCGACTGCCGAGGACGGGGAGTTCGAGGTTTGAATCTCGGTTGGGTGAACTGGGGTTGGTTTTTCCTAAATGGTTTTCCACTCTCCCTCCACGCAAATGCGGGTTTACTTCCTCTAATTCAACCTTCCCAATTCCTAATTCATTAGCGTAATTAGTACTTAAAGCGTATAACCCGAACGGGTAGTAAGACGCGGTGCTAATATTATTATTATTTATCGAAACCGCGAGGACTGTATCCATCTTCCAAGAGCTCGTTGATCAAACTATTTGACTCGATGACTCGACTCAGCAGTGTGAAAGACCTTGACTCTAAGAGTCAGATTGGACTCAACTCAATGAAACTCGACTCGTTGGTGTGTAACCAGCCTTAGTCAACCAGACAACCTAATATTTTGCCGCAAACTGGTAAATTACAGTATATAGTTTATAAAATGGGCTTTAAATGGTTATTTCCGTATCCATAGCTGAATATCTCAATTGCGATCCTGGATAACTTTTATAAAAAAATATCATGGCATTTTTTAAGAGCTAGTCTCGATCATATTAAAATAGTCAAAATTCTAGGATTCATACGCATCTGTACAATCGTCCAAAAGCCCTCCTGAATCTAGGGTGGTTGCGTTATCTGACAGCTTGCGATCTTCATTATTATTATTATTATTATTATTATTATTATTATTATTATTATTATTAATAGAACTGCATCTTACTACCCATTTGGGTTACACGCACTTACACTAATGTGTTATGGTAGAGTGATTGTGAGATGAAATGGAGGACCTACAGCTTAACCTGGGATCCGAACCAAGGTGGAGGCCTGGAATTCCACACATTCACAAGTTGTGATTAATACACTTCTTGTCAGAGGTGAAGGAAGGGTTTGGCAAACAGATAAGTCTGTGCCGGGACCGAGGATTGAACCCCGGACCCCTAGTACAGAAGTCTGACACCTTACCCCCAGACCACCAGGTCGCCGCGATATTAATTTATCTCTCATATGTAGCTGTCGATTTCCGCGCGTCCATCACAGACTTTGCCTTAAAATATGAGTGAAGAATTACCCTAACCAGTAAATGACTCGTTGATAGCTTAGTGGGCAGAGCATTGGCGTACTAAGTCGAATGTCCAGGTTCAATACCCGTGCTCAGATGGTATTTCTCAATTTAAAAATATGAAAATTAATTTCATAAATGATATCAAGGATAACTACAGCAAGGCTTATTTCAAATAAAAACAAACCGAAACAAAATCAATAATTATACAGGCAATAACAAGTTTATTTAAAATAAACCAGTATAGTAGTATAACTATTGTAAGAGATTATAACTATTTTCATTTTAATTTACACGATTAAGAGTGTGATTTATTTTTAAAAGGAAAAAAGGATTTCAAGGTAGGTAAATAAATATATTTATTTATCATGTAGTCATGATTTATAAATAACAATTTATTTATTTCATGCCACGTAAAACTACCCGGCTGGGCTATTCACATTATAAATATGCTAATGGTAAAGGTATGTGGAAGGTGGAATTAAGATAACATACACCCGCGTTTGCATTGAGATAGAGTCTGAAAGGAAAACCCACTCAAGTACACCTAGCTGGGATTTGAACCCTGTCCTTTCCATCCAATACAGTTCATGTGCTCACCGGATACGGTTAGTATAAAATCCTTCTGAATGATGTACGGCAATTGTATTTATTATTTTTACAATAATTTTATTCAGATTTCATAGGTAATTATCTAGATGTAAAAAATATTGAAAATTCAATAGTAAGATTTTCATATCGTGGGAAAAAAAGAATTGATTTAATATTTAAAAAAAAGAGGTACTATATCACAACAAAATATATATGTACAATACATTGGAGCAAGACGATTTGGTTGAGTCCGGGTTTTATTGGGATGATTGTCTGTAACTGTCATTTGTTAATTTGTTTATATTCTAAGAGTATGTAGCTAAGAAGACAGTGGTTTCGATTTACATTAAGGTGGGATGGAAAGGGATGCGAGAATAAGCCAGTGTTTTCGCAGTTTTTATGGTAAAACATCTTTTTGGTCAAAATAAATAAAATATTGCTTCAGTACAAACATAGAATTTATATCTCTTCACATGGTGACTACAAAATTTCTTGAACATTTGTCAAAGTGGTTCTAGAATTTAATGAGAACTTTTTCTCTTTGTTTAAAAAGTTTATTTGATAATGCCGCCATGCATGTATTAATCACAACTTGTGAATGTGTGGAATGCTAGGTCTCCACCGTGGTTCGGATTCCACGCTAAACTGTACGTCCTCCATTTCATCTCACAATCACCCTACCATTACACATTAACGTAAGTGCGTATAACCCGAACGGGTAGTAAGACGATGTGATAATAATAATAATAATAATAATAATAATAATAATAATAATAATAATAATAATAATAGAGTTTACAAACTATAATAGTGATTTTACAGAGCTTGTATTAAGGAATAAGTCATTTGGTGTTGAAATACATCAAATACGGCCAGAGGTATATATTTGGCCTAAAATAAGAATATTAAGTATGTATTTACTAAAATATTTGGAAAGAAACACGATATGATTCCTCTGTAAATATTTTCTAACAAGTTAAGGTGGCGTAGGACGTCAGTACTATACATTTATTTGATTTGAGACTTCTGTGACACAGATATATTTTATTATTGGACTTAATAATTTTTATCTTTTTCTATTCTTTGTGATGATTTGGGAGTGTATTTTGCCCTAAATTACTTTATTCGTTCTATGTTTTGAAACGGAGGCTTTTGAGTTATAGGTTTATTTTAGGTGAGTGTGAAGACAATGTAATAATCTTATAAAGCCTAAAAATGCCCATTTTGTTGTTTAGTGCCAATTATTGTACAAATGAGAGCCTTAAAATGCCTTTTCCCTCTCTATTTTCTTTATTTTCCAAATACTAGGGAACTATCTTGGAAACCCCTTGCATATAAATACTGTATACGTCCAATTATTATGTTCCTACGTTTTTCTCAGGTATAACAGCCGATTATCTAATTCCCGTGGATGTTCGTGGCAGGTGGAGAAAAAACCCTCGGTTTGACCGGTTCAGAAGTCAAAGACTAACGACGATAGTTTTATTTTGGCCTACAGTAGTGTCGGTTAAATCGGTGCTTGTGCTTTTTGTAATAAAGCTGTTCGTTTGATGTGCGTATCCATTTAATATTGTTCCTTTTCATTAGAAATATCAGAGTGTCAGAGTAATTTATTCAAATAAATCGAAAATCCTTTAAGATAAATCGTGAAAAATTGTATGATCTGGGCATTGAGTTGGTAAGGTTAGAAATCTCACAACCGATGGAAGAATAATTTTTTGTCAGTCGTATTTCAAAGAGGTAAATTACGGTTTAATTAACGGAAGTGAAGAAAGTTTGTTTAGACCAGTTTAAGGAAAACTCTTCTAAAATTCAAGTTAAAAAAAAACACAATTCTTGTCTATAGTTCTAACTAATTTTCATTTCTTAATGAAGGAATTCAACGATAAGCATTTATGATATTTGGTGTGTCATTTCTAAAGCAATGTACAGACATATTATTTCGTTTCACAAATCTTTCTAGTTTTTTTGTTTATATTTTAATATAAAGACGAGAGAAAGTATGTGCGGTGCACTGTGTCATTTATTTATTTATTTTAACACAGTTGGAAAGATCCGAGAATATATTGGAGAAGCATACATTTGGGCTACTGTTGATGAAACTACTGACCATTGTGGCAGATATGTTGCAAATGTTGTGGTTGTAAAACTGCATTCTAAGGGTCCTGGGAAACATCACTTGGTTGTTTCAAGGTTGCGTGAACTACCAACACTTCGATCACCGTAGTTGTTCGTGGTGCTTTGCTTAAGTATGTAATATATTGTAAAATAAATACTGTATCATTTTACGTATTTTACAGTCTCTGACTTTTCCCTGATTTTTTCTCAGTTTTCAAATTCCTGAATATTCCAGGTTTTTCCTGTTTTTCCTTTCTGTGATCACTTTTAACAGTATGCTGGAAGATAGTTCGTGTGTATGTTTATGTTAAAAGCGCATAGCAATCATAAATCTGTATTTAAAAAAAATTGACAATACATAAAGTTTGACATCAAACATTTATTTTACTGAGGAAACCTGTTTCTAGTGAATGGAGACTTATAAAATGCTATATAATAAGAAAATATACTTTAGTGACAGCACTCAACCAAATTTTCTTTTTTTATTTCGAGATCATGACGAAAAAAAACCAAAAACCAGTTGAGAACGAAATGAGGTTATGTTTAAAAAGTTCATTATTAATTCACTATACGAAATTAAAACGTTATTCCTCCGTTATCTTCAGCGAGTTTCCCGCAGTGACACTGTCATAACTATTTATTAATATTGCTTGATTAACATTCACATCTGGTCCAGACACATTCCCGCTGTTTACAGCATTTGTTTGTTTTTTTCTGTAAAAAGTGAGGTATCTGAAAAGTGTGTTTTGCTGCCTGAATGCAAATGAGTTTATACAATTTACAATGCATGTATAGCCTTTTGTCCGCTGGGGGGAAAACATATTAAACAATATACGATGAGTTTATTTTTCCTTTGATGTAACTATAATTATTACCAGTGATTTAAATGTTTTCAAATTTAGAGTAACTATCGGGCAGGCACGTGACCAAGAGGGTGGGGGGAGGGTAGTGTTCAAGCTCCCCCTTTTACTACTGTCCCTGAAATTCAAGCTAATACCTCATTTAATTGAAATTAAATGAAATATATTGCTATTAGTCATAAAATAATATCCTACCACTCTCGAGTTATACTGACATACTGATGACGAGGAGATCTGGGTTCGAATACCAGTCGAGTCTACTAAGAGTAGTTTAACTGAGATGGTTTTACACTCTCCTTCCACGCAAATGTGGGTAGATTACCTATAAAATGCTTCCTTCCTCATCTCTATTCCATTAGAGTAATTTTAATATATGTGTATACCATACAACCTGAAAAAGTAGTAAGAGTTGGCGATAAAAAAAACTATGTATGCATTCTTGTCATACATTCTACACGCAATATAAATGGTCACGTGAGTAATACAATGGTTTTAACAACCGTTTGTTGGCTGAAGCCAGCTATTTTATTAGCCATTTTTTATTGAATCTTATTAGCTATATGAATTCAAGCTATATTTTATTTGAGGTATTTAACGTGCACTTTTTGAACCGACTGATTATATCAGCACACGAGAATTTCTATGAGCGAGAGCGATCCAGCTTACCAATTTGGCCAGGAAAGGATTTTTCACATAAATTCTAGGTTTCTTTTACACGCCACAATTGACATGGGACAGATGGTTTTACTTCCCCTCCGAAGGAAGTTGTGCTACGGATTTTTATTTCTCAATAAAAATCCGCCAACCCCGGCTGGATTTGAACCCATGAACATCGGGTCCTAAGGCGAGTGTTTTACCCCAAGACCTCCAAGGTCGACTTCCAATTATATTAATTACGATAGTGGAGTAAGGAACAGGAAGGTAGAATTTAGATTAAATGTACACGCATTTACGTTGGGTGGAAAAGGGGGGAAAAGAGTGCGTGGGAAATCCTTTAATAAGAGCCACCTTCAGCACAGCCAACCGGGCTTCGAACACTGATCTCCCCAACACCTGCAAACCAGACTAAATGAGCTTTACGTCTAGACTGCATCGCATGTCCACCGGCGTGGAATACAACTATTCAATAACCCAACGGTTCTCCCCCTACCTCCCCAACATTGCTATAGGTGTGGGTGTGCTAGTCCCCATTACCGCGCAAACCACACTCCTAGAAAACCCCTCCTACCTACATCCTCCACACCCTCCTACCTACATCCTCCCACACTCTCCTACCTACATCCTCCCACACCCTCCTACCTACATCCTCCACACCCTCCTACCTACATCCTCCCACACCCTCCTACCTACACCCTCCCACACCCTCCTACCTACATCCTCCCACACCCTCCTACCTACATCCTCCCACACCCTCCTACCTACATACTCCAAACCCTCCTACCTACATCCTCCCACACCCTCCAACCTACATTCTCCCACACCCTCCAACCTACATTCTCCCACACCCTCCTACCTACATTCTCCCACACCCTCCTACCTACATACTCCAAACCCTCCTACCTACATCCTCCCACACCCTCCTACCTACATTCTCCCACACCCTCCTACCTACATTCTCCCACACCCTCCTACCTACATCCTCCCATACCCTCCTACCAACATACTCCAAACCCTCCTACCTACATTCTCCCACACCCTCCTACCTACATCCTCCCACACCCTCCTACCTACATCCTCCACACCCTCCTACCTACATACTCCACACCCTCCTACCTACATTCTCCCACACCCTCCAACCTAAATCCTCCCACACCCTCCTACCTACATCCTCCCACATCCTCCCCCACCCTCCTACCATGATCCCCATACTCTCTATTCTCCTCCTACCAGAAATAAATGGAATATTAGATACTTGCCTGCAACCAAGGGCACAGCGATAATGTGCTTAAATTTGATTGGAAGGCTTGAATTAGAACCCGACCAACGAAATAACAGTTGATTTTTTTTCTTACTAGTTTTGTTCTTCCTCCAGGTGATGGCTAGTGCAGCTCTCTTTAATTAGTCTGGCCATTTCGTCTTTCCTAAATCAAGTCTCTAATCCCTTTATAATGAGCAGAGTTAAAAGTTTGAGAGAGTTTGCTTGACTCTGATTTTAGGAACGAGGATTCATTCCCCAACTAGGTGCAGTGTAGGTGCTACCCCTTCTTCTATACTTTACCACCCCTCACACGTGTGCAGACAGACACGCACACAAAGTGAGTTATCGTCTGTTCAGATGAACATTGGATTAACTCTTTAAAATGTACCATCCTTAGCCTTTTTCACTTCATTGCACAGTTTAAATCTTTAAGTTGGGATGATTTGGATTTCAATTTGAGAATAGTATTTTTGCAAATTTTAATAGCAAACTTTTTTTTTTTACAAAAAAAATATGCTCAGATAGAAACATATTATTTAATTTTTCTTCGCGTTATAAACAGTTCTTGTATATTTTTCAAGAGTCTCCTTTAGTTTAATTGTAACTTTACATCTTCATTTAAAAAAATGTATCGTCAAATACTAATATTCATGTGACGGATATTCAACAAATATTGATAGCACTATTTAAAAAAAAATCTACATTTTACTGGAGAAATATTATATTTAGTGTGCACAAAAAAAATTGTTTGCTAAGAAAATTGAAAAAAAAACACCTTTTTCTCGTGATCCCTCACCATCTCACCAAAATAGCTAATAAATTGGCACTAAAATTAATTATTAATAATGATTACGATAACTTGAATTGAGACTCAATAAATTGTATCTTTCAGTTTAAGAGTTTTATCTTGCTTAGTGTAAAGGGGGAAAGAAAAGTTAAATATTATAAACCAACTCAAATTTGAAGAAAAGCAGCAGAACACTATGTTTTGTTTTATTATTACGTTAACACTATGGATACAACATTAGCTACATTCCCAATACAAAATCAGATCACCAAACAAATCAGCCTATTTTTTAATTTATTTTTTTAGCATCACCTCTTACTACCCGTTTGGTTTTATACGCTTATGTAATAATTACGTTAATAGTTTTAGGGATTAGCAAGGCTATATTTAGAGAAAAAATACCCGCAATTGAGGGAGAGTAGAAAATAGTTTTGGAAAAACCATCTCCAGTACACCCGACCAAGATTCGAACCTCAATCTCCCTGTCATTGCTAGTCTAGTCCAACATGAGAGTAGCGCGTTAGCCATGTGGGCTCCGAAGTGGATACCAGTAGTATTCATTGTTATTTAACTTAAGGTTGGGAGAGCACTGAACGTGAGTTAAGGTAAATGTTTTTGTAGTTTTTAAATCAAAACGTTTCTTTTTTGCTCAAAATCAATCAAATATTACTCCAGTAGAAACAGAAGAGTTTAATTTTCTTCACACGGTGATATCAATATCAACATTTCTTGAATTTGTCAAGGGTGCCCTGGAATTTAATGACAACTATTTCTCTTTGTTTAAAAGGTTTATCATCTAATGCTGCAATGCTCATGAAAGATATCCAACAACTGTTTCTACTGGAGAAATATTTGATTTATTTTGGCCAAATAAATATTTTGCTATAAAAACTTCAAAAATACTGCCCTTGGTTCGTGTTACGTATTCCACCTTAATATGAGGTGTTTATTAACCTTTTCTTACTAAAGCCAAACAAGATACAACAAACAATTAAGATAAAAATGCTTTATAAAACTACGAAACTCTAGTCAGAGCTACAAATTATTTTATTTCCGAATCCAGGTGTATTTTTTTAACCATGGGAACGGCTGTCACCTGTTACCAATGGTAACTCCAATCAATTTAATTTGTATTCTGTCCCCCTTTGCTTTTAACTACCCGTTAGATATTTATGAATATACGTAATAATGAGGAAGGTAGAACTTATAGTTAATGTAGACGCATTTGCTTGGAGTGTAAAAAACATATTTAGGGGAAAACCTTGTAAGGGGCAAATCTGGCAGTATATAAAAGTGTGTTAACGCCAACATTGTTTTATGGATTGGTCAAAGAGACACAAAAACAATGTGAATGTGGTTGGAATGAGAGATCTAAGAAATGTTTGTGAAAAAACTCGTATGGACAGAATCCGTAATGAATGGGTTCTGAAGGAGTGTGGTTTGAAAGGAATCCAATACGTCAATGTGAAAGAAACGTCTTACGTTTGTTTGGGCCTGTCGAGAGGATGAGTGAGGATTTAGTGACGAAGCAAACATCTGTAGGTAGAGCATGTAGATCAAAAGGAAGGGATAAGGCATGTAAGGTGTGGCTAAATGCTGTGGATGAATATGTGAAAAAGGGTTACATTAATAGTTTTAATATTAAACGTAAAAGAGCATGTATGACTCTGTGTGTGGATGTTGTTGAAGTTAAGGGAATTATGCGAGTATAAGGAAGTGTGGTGAAAGTTAGTAAAGATGGATTAAGTACTGAGCTGTTTTTTGAGCTATACGCACAGTTTCTTGCCTACCCCGCAAGGGAACGGCGTGGTATGTATGTATGTAGGTACTAGGTAGGTCCGTAATTTATTTTAAGGTTGCTTGCATCGAGTACTATTCCATAATTCTCAACTTACCCAACTACTTCAACCACTAGGAACAAATGTATGAAAAATATAACTGGTTGAAGTATATCCCACCTTAAAAAAACTTACCCTAGTGGATTTTTATTATTATTATTATTATTATTATTAGCACCGCGTCTTACTACCCGTTCGGGTTATACGCACTTACGCTAATGTGAAATGGTAGGGTGATTGTGAGATGAAATGGAGTATTTACAGTTTAACGTGGGATCCGAACCACGGTGGAGGCCTGGCATTCCATACATTAACAAGTTGTGATTAATACACGTCTTGTCAGAGGTGAAGGAAGGGTTTGACAGTCAGATAAATCTGTGGCAGGACCGAGGATTGAACCCCGGACCTCAGCACATAAGTCCAACACCTTGCCCCTAGACCACCAGGTCATCCCTTAGTGTAATAAATTCGCCAAAGATAAACGTTTGTAAATAGTCTCTTGTTGACTAATCAAAGCACAGGATTGTCGTTGAATTGCGGATAAAATTGGGAGAATAATTTCAACTAACAAACCTCGAAGAATTTGGATACTACCCCCCCCC
>CABFVZ010004097.1:33020-57192 GCA_902151445.1 Timema monikensis
CCTTGTGAAAGTAAACCACGATAAGAAAAAATTTTCGTTCCTATTGGTTGGGCAACATCGTCAGGCAAGTTAAGGAGAATGTTGCGAGAGTACTCGGACTAAGCAAACTTGAAAGGGTTTGTTCCCCTAAAAAACTAGATTAAAGTGACACACGTTAAGAACGATGGTCGATAGAGTTTCGGGCCCTCGACGCGGACATGCAACTCCACGCAACCGGTGTGAGAGATCCTTTTTTAACTCTTCCGGTGTAAATCAAATCTTCTCTGAATTGAGCCAGAACCAAACGGGGCAGTGTAGAGGGCGGGCGGTTTCTTGCCTGCGCTATTCAATCACTCTCCAAGTCTTCCGGAGGCTGGAGATAGATTCTATTATTTTTATCTCTTGCACCATAACAGGCGAGAGTGGTCGCCAGATATGGGGTTTTCTGCTGGTTCGGGAATTAATAACACACAGGTTTTTTTTTAAAGCCAATTATTCATGGAGAGAAGGCCTAGAGGTCGGTGTAAATATGGGAATGAATTTGGTGATTTGTCGTTTTGAAGAGAAACTAGTTACTTGAGTGGAAGGAAGGAGGAGTATGACGGAGGAGTAGTGTCAACGTCTGAGAGGTTTGAAATATTTATTTACATCTAACAATATTTAAGTTTAATGACTTGAAAAAATAAAACGTTATGGAGTTGATATAACGTCCAAAACTGTTGACCAGTGCTCACAATTTATTTTATTTTTCCAGCACCGCGTCTTACTACCCATTTGGATTATACGCTTATGCACTAATTACGATAGGCGTTAGGAATAAGGAAGGATGGATTTAGAGGGAGTTTAACCGCATTTACGTGGAGAGAGAGTGAGAGAGTGGGAAACTATTTAGGAAACCATGTTATACTCGCCATCGGCAGTGTGGTCTATTGCAAACTTGCGCCTTGGGCCACGCGGCCACCGAAGTGGATAATAATGTATTGTAGTTCTTGAAATCAAAATCGGGTTTATCTACTCACATATGCTAAGGTGTTCTTACGAACGATATTAAAAATAATTTATTGATATATAATAATAGCTTGAGATAAATTCTAGATATGCCACAATTTATTATATTGGTATATTACATTTCAAAAGTACAAATATAATGCTCGTCTCTGTTCTATGTGTTTGTGTGTGTGTGTAGGCCTACATTCTTTGGAACTTAAAAAAAATCCGATCAAACTTTTTTCTTACTGTACATCTTCATTTAAATGTTCATATATATTTTTATGGCCTACCAATTTCACTACAAAGCTATTTAAAATTTTAAAAATGTTTCGTGTCAGAATATCAACCAGAAAAAAATAATTAGCGGAACCCACATCACTGTGCACGCAAGTTAAGGCGTTAACCTCGCCTGTTCTGGGTTTTCAGGAGACGTTGAGTTCGGAGTTAGAATCTTAGCTGCGTATCCATTTGTATAGATCTTACGATCTTACGAAGATGCAGTGCACACACAAAAAATTACATCAATATTAGTAAGATATAAAATTGAACCAATATACAAAAGATAAAATTGGAATGGAATATTTTAAGATGCATAAAAGGTTATACAAATTAATATAATATTGATATAGTTAAATTATATTATATATACATAAATAAATTGCAACAAACTTGTTTAAAATATAAGTATGCCCGCCATATATGTTTGCTTTTCGCATGTATATTCTAATTTGGAGCTAAGGGTGTCAACAAATTCCATATAATACTATTTACACTAAAAAATGAACAAAGTTTTGTGCAACATTTATTCATGTTTCTCTATAGCAAATTAATGCGCAACAAAATCAAAACTCTAAGCCAAATATTAAAACTAGTAATTCTGTGAACAGTAGACCTCACTCCACCCATTAAAAAAATCCATCCTATTTACTACAGTCTTAAGATTTTCTTTGAATTTCAGGTTGAAATATCTCCTATTCTTGGATTTGAAGTAGATATTTTTCCTTGGTGATCAATTTAAACAGAAAACAAATGAATACTATATCCGTAGATTATTTTTTCAAGTTTTGTTTTTTATTTATTTGAGATATTTAATGTGCACGTTCTGAATCGATTGATTATATCACTATACGAACACTTTGAGCGAGAACGAAAGAACCTACCAGTTTTGCCAGGAAAGGTATTTTCATGTACCAAATATGGTTCTTTTACACGTCACAATCGACACGGGACTGACGGCTTTACTTACTTTATTTTACTTTACTTTACCGAAGAAAGTTGTGTTACATATTTTTATCGCTCAAGAAAAATCCGTTGACCTCAGCTGAGTTCAAACCCACGAACATCGTGTTCCGAGGTGAGCACCTTAAGCCAAGACTATCAAGGCTGACCATTTTTAAAGTGGTTTAAGATGTTATGTGTTAAAATTGCTAAAAATTTTAAATAAATACACATAAATATGCCATCTAGTCTAGGTTCAAAGAATATCCAGCCAAATTTTGTTAAAATTGACTCATGAATTTGACAGTAATTGCGGAACAAATAAACAGAATGAAGAAATGTCAGACGGGCGTGTTAAATTTAACTCCACATGTTCAATAAAAATATTACCATTGTATAAAAGCTAGTTAAATATGACACAAATTCTTGTTCAAAAAGTTGTGGAAGAAATTTTACAATATCTTACATCGATTACATATTTGTATATAAGTTTTACCTAAAGACTGTTCGTACGGCATATGCGATTGCATAAAATATTGTGAGCAATGCTTTTGGTGGAATAGTAACAGATAGTAAATACATCAATAATAGAGAATGTATATTGAGTTTATTCTTTATTATAATATAAATATAACTTTAAATTGTAACGGTTTCTATTAACAATTTGATGCCTAATAAATACGTTTATCATATATTAAATTGGTTCACGTCTGGCAGATAAGATAAATACATTGTTAACAATTCAAACGTTGTACAATAAAAATGTGCAATAAAGGACGCGTTCTATCCCATGAAATTATATACAATAAGTTATGTAAAACAGATCTTGTACAAAATTCGGTGTTCACATGACGCAATCTTTAGTTTACAATTTCTTGTACAGCTTTTTGGACAGTAATAGTAATAATAATAATAATAATACTTAGCACCGCGTCTTACTACCCGTTCGGGTTATATGCCTTTTGCACAGTAAAGTGTGTCGTGTGTAACGAGATTAAGATATCTAAAATGTGTTAGTTTCTAATTTTGAAAATAATCAATGGACCTTGTTTAAATATTATATATAAACAGTCCTCTTTAGGCATATCTCCATTACTTTCAGTATCATTTTGGTCCATACTAGTGGCGTGTGGAGGAACAAATTAATGAATAACTATTTACTATTTTCTTAAGCAAGTCGTGGAGTGTTACATTTAAACAATTTACTGGAATCAATGAAAATAATTAATTAGTTACTTCAAGTTATTTTTTGTTATCACTACGTGTTACTGCCCGTTCGGGTTATACGCTTATGTACTAATTACTCTAATGGTGTTAGGAATGAGAAAGTCTATATTTATATGAAATGTATCTGCATTTGCGTGTATGGAGATTGTAAACCCATGCTGGAAAAACCACACTCAGTACACCCGACCAAGATTAGAACCTCGGTCTTCCCGTCATCGTTGGCCTAGTTTACTGCGAGAGTAGTGCCTAAGACCATGTGGCCACCATAACGGATAACTGAATATTAAAATCCTTACGGAATTATACATATAAAAGATATATATTCACTCAAATCCAAACATTTGACATTTCTTAAATCTCTCCTTAACTTTGGTATGTGTTATAGTCCTGATAAAATGTAACATCTTATTATTTATTTTTATTCATTTATTAAAGGTAACTTTCTGAACCGATTGATTAAAAGAGCAGACGAAAATTTCAATGAGAGAGAGCGAAAGGACCTAACAATTTTGACGGTAAAGATATTTTCACATAGGCTATCTTCCATGGTTATTTTACATGCTACAATCGACATAAGACCGACGGCCATACTCCCCCTCCAAAGGAAGTTGTGCTACGGATTTTGATCGCTCAAGAAAAATCTTGTCGACACCGGCTTGATTTAAACCCAAGAACATCGGGTCCTGAGCCGAGCACTTTAATCTTTTATCAAATCTTTACATTGTGTTAAAGTTGATATGGTCAAGTTACTTTCTTGAAAGAGTGATATAAATTAGTAAATTACATTTCTTCTCAACATATTGTTTCTATCACGTACTGGTACGCAAATTTTGAGTGAATTTTGAACACAGCTTGAATAATTATTGTAACATTAAAGAAACCGATTATTATGTTTAGCATAGTTCATAATGATTAATTATATTTGGTTACCCTCTATAGTAGAATATGATTTCTATTTTTGTAAACTATATTAATATGACTTGCATGAAATATAATTTTAATATGATATGATTATATTATCCTGAAAATATTCTTACGTTTATAAATACTTATATTATTTTGTTTGTTTGAATTTTACTTCTTTTTTAAAATTATTTTTGAAATTTGTTTGAATTTTACCTGACATTCATCACTTTTAAATTAATCTTAAATCTCTCGAATATTGTAGTTTTAAAATATGTCTGGTTTTAATATTAAGTAAGATTCACGATTATAATAATTTATCTATATGAAAAAATATAAATTGTAAACCATAGTACAATAGGTGGATTATGACCGTATTTAATTTACAGCCCCCGAAGTACTTTACTGAAAGTCGTTTACTTCATTTTATGTTTACAGAGTAAGGGAGATAGGATGTGAAGAGGGAGAAATAGAAACAAGAATAAGGATGGAAAACTCAATTTAAATAGCTGCTATCGGAGTTGAACCTCAGACCCATTCCCCGGGTCAGTCAAGCCCACTAGCCCCAAAGCTCCACCGCTAGAGCCTTTGTATTCACAGAGAATGGGCAATAAATTAAGTATGTGTGGAGAAGTTTGACCGTGTGTGTTCGTTGGAACTTCTTCATGATGCATGTTCATGGACAACGAGAATGTGATTAGGACTAGTAACGGAAAACCACAACATAGCTCATCATTATTTTAGGATCATGGTATCAGCTTAAGACAAAACCAAAAATGACCAAATTTGTTTTTTTTAGCACCGCGTCTTACTACCCATTCGAGGTATACGCCTATGAACAAATAAAGCCAATTGTTATAGGAATTAGGAAGGCTTTATTAAGAGGAGGTGTACCCGCATTTTGCGTAGAGAGATAATGAATAACAATTTTTGAAAAACCACCCTCAGTACATCCGACCTATATTTGAATCACACGCGGTCTAGTCTACTGTGAGAGTATCGCTTTAGACTATGTGGCCATCAAAGCACTGGAGGAAAGGTCTGTTTTCTTGCAGTTTTCATAGCAAAAATCTGGACTAAATAAAAAGTACGAGGCGTCAACCGGCAATATAGCTATGCCAACCAAGAGGTCGTCATCTACTGACGAATATAGTGCCAGTTTCTGTGGATATAGGGTGTAATTTGGTCAGCACAACGAACCATCAAGTCGCTAATCTCAGTTTTCTTGACTAGAGTTGCTACTTTTTCATTCAAGTAGCTACTCATTTGTCTTCATAATCCCGAGTCTGAGCCTGTTCCAGACACATTGCTTCACAGAATAATCTGGAAGTGCTGGGGAATGAACCAGGGACTTCTGGATCCGTAGCCAGGACACTAGATCACAGATGTGGTTATTGATCTAAATAAAAAAGTTAATTCAAAATTTACATTTAGTCAAATTTTTTACACATAATAAACTAAACAATTTTATAATATTTGTCAATAGAAGGACAAAAATTTTGGTGACCCAAAAATGATCAAAAAATGACTTAAGAAATGACCTAAAACTTGTCAGTTGACCCCTCCTGTGGTAGTTAGAAAATTTATACAAAAGGCAAAAAAAAAAGTTCAATTTTTAGAAAGAAAATACAACATATTAAAATCATATGATTTTGTAAGACCTTGCCTCTTTTTTTTTTTATACATAGGATGTTCACCCCTTCCTGTGGATTCACACGTCCGCCGAAAAACAAGCGAAGAACAGAAACGTGGTCACGTGACGAGCTCTAAGCCAATCACAAGATTTCCGCGCCTCATCAGCGCGAGCTGTTCTGCTAAAGTTAAACTAATCTCTACTTCGTCCGCTCTGCCTAAGATGTTCGGCACAGGATAACAAATCGGATATTAAAACCAATCATCTCAAATCAATAAGCACGCGTTCTACAGCAAGAAGAAACCAGACAGCTTCTTTGGTCTTTGTGAGGAGATTTGAAATAACCCGTTAATGGAAAGCGTGTTTATCGATGTATTAGATTGTGCCACGACACAGCGCTATAATTTGTAAACATCCATCGGCGGGCCTAGGGGCGGTGAATTTAGGGGTCCGCACATTTTAGATAGCATTATTTTAATTTTAATATTTTGTTTTTAATATTTACGTTTAAAAATTATTGACTAACATTTTAAAAATAGTTAAAGTTAAAATCAGAACGACAGTATTTTTTAAAAAATAACTGTACTTTGCAATTACTTTGTAACTGACGTCAATCTCCCTTTCTTCATAATGTTAACTCAAGCTACTGTAGGGCATATTTTCTTTCGTTGAAATCTTTTCTCGAATACTAACTTCCGACCCTTCCCCCCAAGACCTATTTCCTCCGAAACCTCCTAAAAAGCTTCAAAAATGGGGGAGGGTGCATATTATAATTTTGCCTAGGGGTGCAGAATTTTTAAATCCGCCACTGCCCACGATACATTGCAACGCTAACTATAAACAGCTGAGCATCAACACATTTTTTTCTAGTGGATAATCAGCTGTTTCTAGTTAACGTTGCAATGCATCATGGGGTAACGTGAATTGTTGCGCCACTCAGGCAAATTCTGCTTTCTATTTCAGACGAATGTGTGGCTCAAGCTTTACACCCCGCGTCCTGTCTCGTAAACCAAGCTTTGACCTGAGCGAAGAGAGTGTAATGTACTATTATTAGAAAGTATTAAGGTGGAGTGCTAGTGAGCGTGAGTTTAGGGCAGTATTTTTGCAGTTTTTATTGCACAAACATTTTTTGGTCAAAATAAATCAAATATTTCTTCTATAGAAACATAGAGTTTTGTTTTCTGCACATGCTAATCTCAACAGTTGTTGAATATCTGTCATGAGCATGGCGGCATTAGGTGACAAACTTTTCTCTTTATTTAAATGTGTGTCACCAAATTCTGCCATGCTCATGACAGATATTCAACAACTGTTGAGATTATAATGTGCAGAAAACAAAACTCTATGTTTCTATAGAAGAAATATTTTATTTATTTTGGCCAAAAAATGTTTGTGCAATAAAAACTGCAAAATTAATGCACTAAACTCGCGCTCACTAGCACCCCACCTTAACTCTAAACAGTGGTAAATGGCCTAATTTGTTTCAAACCAGTCTGTAGTGATTGAAAAGAGTAGCCTATAGTATACCTGAACGACTCGTGTATGTGGTCGTAGACTTTGATACTGCTGCGTGCCTCCGTTTAAAGGCCCGTCTACAACCAAACGCACTCGCTTGTCGGACTCGCAACTACGCAATAACGTAATTTTTTCTGCCTAAAATAGCTTACGCAAACACAATCGTATGTCGGAACTGTCGGACCAGCTTGTCGGAAGAAGATGAACATTGTCCATCTCTTACGTTTATGTAGTTGCGTTGGCTTGCATTCAGCCAATAAAAAACCAATATGGATGGACTACTAAAATCAAATAATATGAAGTTATTTGGTCTATGACAACAACGCTTGGAAATGTATAGTAATAAACACAGGATTTTCAATTAAAATCATGTGTATTTAACCATTTAAATATATTTTTTAAATATTTATTTCTTATTTGAAAACATTAATATGAATTTGACTTTTATAGTCATCATTGATGTTTGTTCCTATTGGTTGAAATTACGTTTTACGACTTTTCATTGTAGACAGTCTATTTTGTAATTTAATAAAAGCATAATTACGAGTGCATTTGCGATTGCGTAGTTGCGAGTCCGACAAGCGGGTATGTTGGTTGTAGACGGGCCATTCATTACCGGTAACTATCAATAATAGACTACTACGTAGTATTTGCTATCCTTTTACTCTTAATAAACTGAGATCGTGATGTTATACTTCATCCAGGTCTTACATAATGTGAATATTTATTCTTTTGGCTATTAATGGGATTTAGTTGCTATCAATATAATGTCAAAACGATAAGGAGAGAAAGATTTATTTTCTTGTTTAAAGAGAAAAAAAAAAAATCCTAATCCAACAGGAAATGAAATTCTGAATGTGGTGGATAATAGCGCACCAGTGAGCTTTATTTGTGAATCACCCTCCCCCAGTGGATCTAGTTGAAATTCTAAAATATCTGTGTAAAGCTTTTGTTCTTGATACATCTGATATTGACACATTTGTTGGTGTGAGAATTATATCTGATGACTTAAAATATCGTATGCTAGCAGATCAGTGGACTCCGCCACTAAATTATGAATGCCCTAGTGTTGTGCGTTCAGGAAGTACAGGGAATTTTCAAAGCTCATGGTTAGACAAGTTTGTTTGGCTGACGTTTAGTAACGGAGCTTACTGAAAAGAATGTGTGCTTTTTGGATCAAAGGAAGTAGGAAAGGAGTATAATATCTCTTAAAAACTTTGTATTAACTCCGTTAAAAAAAAAATAGAAATTCTTCATGACACGAGCCCACGCGTTGGTACACTAATAGATGGTTGACTCAAGCTTTCAAATACATAAGTCCGTTGATAACTTTACAGTTCAATTTGTTTTTTCTTTCAGCTTACGCAACTTCTAAAGATTCGGACATTGATTATTTATTTACTGGTAAGTTATATGTAATCTACTTACTTTGTTTCACTCTTTGAGTCTCTCTTATATTTTTTGTGAGGTTTTTCTTAAATAAACGGAGAGCTAGCCACCCTACTTTTATTTTTACTTTCTCGCTATCTTACGGATAAAGAAAGTATTGTGATCGTAAAAAAAAAAAATAGCTCGAGATTTTGATGAATGTCGACGTTTCATGACTCCCCCGAATCCGAAAAAGTGGTTATTGAATTTCTGTCTGTCTGTCTATCTTTACCTCCAACTAGAGCATAAACTATTTTACCGATCAGGCTAAAACTTTGTATCTAGGGTTTTCATAGGATTGCCCCGAGGGTTTTTGGAATTGGATATCTAACCCTAAAATTAAGGGTCGTTTACTGAAAAGAAAAGAGAGAAAAAATATATTTTCTCAAAATCTGTTCTAATGATTTTGATTAAAATTAGTATCTAGGCGTTGATTAATATTATAAATAAACTGCTTATTTTCATTTTCCCATAAAAATTACTTTTAGGGTACTTTACAGAAGCAGAAACTTCCGTATCTCCGCAACTATTTGAGATACTAAATAACTTTTTATTGTAAAATTGTAGTACTATTAAAAACAAAAAACTTTTATATGAAATATATTTTTATAAATCCATCAGTTTCTGAGGTATTGGCAAATATATTAATACAATTTTGTGAGCTTTAGTTGTAAAGAGATACTACTTAAGTTTTAACGCAAAAATTCTCCAAAGCTATAGAGTAATTAAATATAAGTAAGTCTCCCAAAAAGTTTGTTGTTTTTCCTTAAACCTCTTAGGAGAAATGTTTGTTAAACAATGATCTATATTCATTTTAAACTCAATAGTCAATATTTACATTTTTTATTGGTTAACATTTATAATGAGGAATTTAATAGCAATACGATGGCATGAATATTTGCAAAACCTAATAAAATTTCAAAAATTTTAAACGGAAGTTGAAATTTTAATACGAAGTATTGACTCTTGTGGTCCCAATATTGATATTTTGTATCGGTCCAAACATACAAATGAGGACATTAATTCTTTAAAAATCAAATTATAAAATTTAAAACTGGGACTTAGCAAAAAAAAAAAAGTTGTACATAAGTATAGTGAAATTCATTCTTGGGTTTGCTAGTGTTTATTATTTCGTTTCACATATATTACAAGTGTTGAGTAAATATCTTCATTTTCAAACAATAGAGCGAGAAAGTCCTTGTGGAGTTCCGTAACATTTATTTATTTTTGTGATTCTAGGGCTATCTGCTCTGCATAGTGGTTTCTTTTGGAATCATTAGGATTTTAATATTATTTAGCTTCTTGGACGCTTAGAAAATTTGGCTGACATTTGAGTTTCATGTAATTTTGGAGCTGATCAAACTATACTTTTTGAATAAAGTTTGTTTTCCCTCAAATTGAGTTTTAATTATGTTAAGCCAATCAGATCCGAAATAGATTTTACTGAACTTTAGTTTAGCCACGTATTTACTTTAACTGTGCTTCTTGTCCACTGGTGTATTCTGAGAAAATTAATAGGTATGCTGTTCTCTAAAAGCTGCAGGGAGGATTCGGGAGTCAAATATTCTTAACCACCGTTGACCAAGAAGATAAATAAATGTTTCCCCTGGAAATATTTAAACCTAAGTACCTCTAGTTTAGAACAATGGTTCTCAAACATTTATGATTTTTTCGTAATCGCATGCTTTTTTGGGAAACTTCGTGCCTCCCAACTCCCTTCATCTCTCTTTTTCGAATTATTTATATCTTTGATTGAATACCCAACTTTACAGCCTACTACATATTCTGACTTCATAAAAGTACACCAAAACGTGAAACTACCTATGATTATCATCCACTCACATATTGAAACACTATTGATTAATCGCCCCACGTTGGCCGTCGATTGAAACACTACGGATTAATTCCTTGATATAATAATGCTATGATTATATATAGGTTGTCTATAGCTCCGTGGTCGAGCGCCTATCATCACTGTACGGAATAGATACCGTTTAACCAGCTGTTAATTGCTCCGTGGTCAAGCACTAATTAAATCGGTATAATTAATAAATGTAAGAAAGAGAACTATTGATGGCTGTTGATTCACACATGGTTTATTCAAATTACATCTGTTAATTACTTAAACATATTCCAATTAAATAATTTATATCAATGCACACTTGTGATATTAATTTAAATTATTGTATTCTGTGTTAGACTGTGACTGCGAGAGCCAGTGCTAGTGCATTTTTGAGTCCCTAACTGCGTTGCTTGTGTGAGCGTGGGTGTTAGAGCAACTTGTGTGTGGCTGTCTGTGGCTGCTTTAAACATACGCACAAACGGCTTATATATGACATACCCCTTGCCTCTTGCTCCCTTCGTCAACCGTGTAGAAACTAACTAATAGAAAGAGCCCTGGCGACAGGTGTTGTGAAAACTAACTTCTTATTGGTATAGGGAATTGGCGTCTTTGCCAAATACTGCGGAGTTGTTCCTTTAACAGGAAAAATTGTTTAAAAAATATATTTTAATGGTGGAATCCTTTTCACATTATTTCTGAAAAGCGCGTATTTCTTCATGGATGAATCATAAAAGGATACTCTACATATGTTACTTTAAAGAAAAATTACCTTCATCCATGACTTTTATATATTTTAGATTGATCTGAATCAATATCATTACAATTTTAATGGAATATCAAAACACAACACATTGCAGTTCATCGCAATATCTAAATAATCAGATATTTAAGTAAAAATGTCAGGGTTAGAGGTGAATTCACACGTACGCTGAAATTTGAAAGCAGTACAGTGAGTCAGCGCCGCTTAGTGGTGCAGCTGTTCACACGCTGGCAGAAAGTTGGGAATCTCTGTTTACCCATGATGCATTGAAACGTCAAACATAAAAATGAAAACTTTACAATAGGTCAAGTTACTGTATTTAAAATGAAGCTAAATGTTTTATTTACTGCCTAGGTTTGATTTTGTCATCGATAAAACTCGTGTCTTCCAATAAATATACTATCGTTTTTCATCATCACTTTTGAGATACGTCATCTTGAGAATGATATGTTTTTATAAATAATACGTGTTTGAAAGTTTGCGCATGCGCTAATCGGGTACTTTCTGCCGGTTTTCTGTAAAAGCGCTGGAAAAGTTGAAATTATCTCTGCTCGAGCAGTGCGGGCTGCGCTGGTCACGCGGACTTGTTGTGATTGGATTAGAGCTGTCACGTGACCAAATCTCAGCACTGTCCGCGTTTTACAGCGAACATGTGAATCCACAGTTAAAATAGTGTTATGAGCACACTCCTGACTGAATAAGAGTGACATACCCTATTAAACTGGTAGAGTGTTTTTAAAAGTACAGATAGGCATCATTCTCATATATTTGAGGTATTTAGCGGGCACTCTTTCAACCGAGTGATTATATCAGTACACGACTTATAAACTAACTTAAATCTAGAACAGATACAGCACCCAGCCCTCCATTTGTTAATTAATCACCGTTAGAAGGGAAATCAAACCCACAAACCCAGAACCCTTAGTTAAGTGGGCAATGAAATCCTACATGGATCAAGCGTCCATCAGAACTTGAAAAGAGGAATAAGGTAGATTGTCCCACTCACATTGCAATAATAGAGCCTAATTATGAGTCTAAAACTATTTATTAAATACTAATTATACTCCAAAAGCTATTTAGTAATAAATGGGAGATTTTTCCTACTAAGCCTATTACTCTATCGCTACGTCATTGGTTTAATGCCAAGATACTTACATCAGAAAATAAATTTAACTTTATCTTTTTCTGATAAATCTATTTGAAATTGTGAAATTACACTCCTAATTTTTGGAATTTTTTTGGTGTATAATTATATAAAATCACAATTACTAATAATTAGATAATGTATGCTTCAAAAAATTATAAACTTATAAGCAAAAACTAAAAGAACAAGGTTAAAACTTCATAAATACTTTGGTACTAAAAACAAAAACATTTTCTAGCTACTACAGTTAAATTAACCCCTCATTCTCTCTCCTACTTCACCGGTGTTTACTCTAAAATTGTGGTAAATATGCTTGCCAAATACATGATATTACATGTGCCCGGAAAGCATAAATATAATCAAATAGGTATTTAATTAGTATATAATTTAAAGCTTGTTGTTTACACGATTATTTTACAAATATTACTTACAATTATTTTATTTATTTGAGTTATACTAGCTTAGCAAATAAAATCATTGTGATATTGATTCGTGAATATTTGTTCAATAGCTGGAACACTGTTTTACTTGCGATAAGTATCCAGTAGAACTTGGGTTGTAAACACCCTAGTTCATTGGCAAATGTTTGTGGGCGAGGGGGAAGGGGTAGTGTTGCAACCCCAAAGACGTTGGTCAAGGTCATTAGATCTTCTCTAGCTTTACCTGCTATTTTCAAGCAGCAGGACCCCTAATTTTGAAACTTGCGAAAATACTCGTTAGCGAGCGAACTCGCAAATTGCAGGCTGTACCAAAACAGTGATAATTTTGAAAGGATTCTACTGTCGTGCGAGTATGTGTAGTGTTGTTCCACTTTCAAACGAGTTTTCAATCTTGATGGTATGCCACAACGCGCCATCGTACAAAACACGTAATTGAAAATAAATACTATTATTGAATTGAGTGCATCATGTAAAACGATTAGTTTAGTTTTAATAGGAAACCATCTCCCAGTTGTTTGCATCTAAGTTTGTCTCAAAATGTTCTCAGGTTATATGAGTATAAGTTAAACCGTCCTTATACTCAATATCCACTTCAGCTCACTTGGTAGCGTGTTTGTCTGTAACTCAAAAGTTTACTGTATCGATCACAACTAGAATTAATTATTTTAATCACGTGTTAATAATTATAATTCAGTAAAATATTATTTTATTTTCACAACTATTTTTAAAGCATAAATATGACCGAAAGGTTTATACCATGCGAATAATAATTAGCTTGCTTAGCTTTATTTTTAAATGTGTACATTTTTATGTAAAAAAACCCAATAATTAATTTTTAAATAATCACCTACATACAAAATTTCAAAATTAATCTACTGTTTTTAATTTATCACCTTGTTAAATTATTTTTAAAGGAGATTATTATGGTAGTCTACGTAGGCTCAAATACCTTGTATACTTCTATAAAAATATTTAAAACAAATTAAATGTTTACTAATACAATCATTTAATAATTAAAGGTTTTTTCAGTTCATTGAATAAAAAAAATGTAGATGAAAGGATTTGAACACGCGAACTCTAGATTAAGATAATGTCACTCTACCGACTTAACCAAATTGAAGGTAAAATAAATTTGAAAAAATTAAGATTTATTTTTATATTTTCACTCAAACAAATATTTTTATTGAAAGATTGAATGAAGTGTACAAAGTAATCATATTTTTTCCTTCTGTAAACCTATTTTGTATAATGGTAGGTTTATTTCAACAAAACCATTCTCAGAAGGTTGCAACCGAAGAGGGGGATGGCATCCTTTTTTGTTCTATTATACTTTATTCGACAGACAAGTCTTGTCTCACACGGTGTGTATTTACAAAGTTTGCACAGACAGCTTAGAATTGAGGAACAAACTAGTCCAAATAATTATAGGTATGCGGCGCAGGACTAGCATACCCAAAGAAAACGCCACTGTTCTGGACTTAGTATGAGGATAACACACTTGTAGACTCTTGTGTAGTCAGTCCTCTTTTATTCTTGCCAGTGAGTGGCATGGCAATGTTTAGTTCACCATGCAACCGTTTGGCAGCGCTGAAATCATCTAGTGTTTCCAAGATTGAGGTTAGATCACTACATCGGTTTTTGCATCCTTGTCATACTTAAACTTGCATTTATCTTATAGAATTAGCAACAATAAATAAACCTCAAAATAAATTGGCCATGAACCCTTTTTAAATTACATTTAATCTTATATTACTAAACATATTTCTGAGCATATAAGGGTTCGTAAAATCACATTTAAGATATGTAATAATCAAATATAGCTGCATATTATATCTCACATTGTATTAGTCTGGACAACGTATTCTTCAGTTTAACACGCATATAAAAAAAATTATTTTCCGTTTTATTATAAAATATTATTTTGCCTTTATTAAAAAATATATAAATAAACAGTAGGCTCTACCTTTTATGTTTTGGTGAAGGTAATACATAATATGTTGTTGCTTTAGTCCAGTTGTAGTAATGATTTTTCTCGATCATATATTGAAAATTTTAGACACACAACATGGTGACCATAACCCATAACGGACCATCTTCTTATCCTAACATTATTTTCACAGCAAGGAAATTCACCATTGAACACAGCTAGAACAAGATTACGTCACAGAACAATGACGTGAAACATGCATATATATTATTAATTTATTATATTACATTATTGTATGTATATTGGATATATAAAATGTATAGATGAGTCGCTCGATTTCAAGAATACCTTGAGTCCTTTGGAGATTTCAACTTGATATATTAATTTTAAGCAATTGGCAAAAGGAATTATATAAACGTATGTCACCTATTCCACTTTTGTAAGCCGGATCTGTCAGGATAGCTTGTGGGGAAGGGTAGGGTTGGTGGCAAGGTAGATGGTTGGGTTCGAAATGCTACTGAAGGTTCCGCCTTTTAGGTTTATTAGTAGCACTAAGAGTTAATACAAAATGTGATGTCAAATGGTGTTATAAATAAATATGAGAACTTAGACGTGTGCACTCGTGAGAAAACTGGCTTAGTCAGGAATACTTAAAACTGTTGTCTTGACGGACACCTCGCGACCTCCTTCAGACTAGAGCCCGGTACCTTGGGCAAGGCGGTTGGCTGCCCTCTAGTACAAATATAACTGATGACCCAATGTTATAATCTGTATGGTCCAACGATGGGCAGAGTAACTGCCTCCGATAAAGATATTAATGTGTCAGCCCCGATAGCCATAAAACAAAAGCTCTTGTAGCCCAATCCGGCCCAGTTACTGCACAACTGGGACAAGACTGTTATGAGTAGTCAGCATACTTTCTTAATGTTTACTAATTCATTACAACGAGTTTGCCTGGCCAGTTCTTTCTGTCACGTAAATAATTACGCTAGTTGTTTTAGGGATTTTGAAGGTTATATTTATATGAATTGTACCCGTATTTGCTTAGAGGAAATGTGGAAAATCGTTTTGTAAGACCAGCCTCGATCTCCCCGGCATTGGCAGTCAGGTATACTGCGAGAGTAGCGCGTTAGAAGATGTGGCCACCAAAACGGTGGTAAAATAATATCAATGTTGAATATTTGCTGCAAAGAAATAAGTTTGAAATTTCTTCTGTTCTTCCAACCAAAATCAGGCTAGCGACCTTACTCACAGCGTAGAATCCTAATTTGCTAATCACAAACACTTGTTCGTACGATCAACATCGCTCGAACAGTTCTTCGTAAGAGTTCTCATGCAATCTCTAAAGACACCTACACCCACCCCCGTAGCCGACCCCACGGCAAAAAGAAGCAGCAACCGTGACAAGTGGGGCGATGTTAATGCCCTGGTATATTTCTCCGGCAATGGCCCGTGTTGGTCGCCTGTCGTAAACAAGGGCCTCCCCCCCTTCCCCACCGACACACACAACAGGGAAGGAAAACACGACGATCTTCCCGGAGAATTACCGCTGCTCTGATAACACGACGCACAGAGGCAATGGAGGGGACTAAAAGATAGTCGGTTAGTCACCTCAAATTCACACGTTTTACCAACGAAACTTAGGTCATTTAGTCAAATGGTAGATTACGTCAATAATATTTATTTGGAGAGCTACATTTTTGTTCAGGAATTTTGTGAAAATATTAAGTTTTCGACTAACAAGAATTCGAGTTAAAAGGATTCGTAGATACGTGGTTTCGATACTTTTACTTATGAGTAGCAATGCCAGCTATCAATAAACACTTGAAGGTGGGGAAGGGAGGGAACGCAAGCTAAGGGTAAAAGTTTTGCAGTTTTTATATCAAAACATTTTTTGTCAAAATTAATCAAGTAATTCTCCAGTAGAAACACATAACTTATTTTTCTTCAACTGGTAACTTCAACATTTCTTGAAAGTATATCAAGGGTGTCCTGGAATTTAATTTTAACTAAAGTAAATTTTTAATTTAAATTAAATTAATTTTCTATTCATTCAAAAAGTTTGTCATCTAATGCTGCTATGTTCAAAACAGGTATTTAACAACGGTTGAAGTCACCGTGTGAAGAAAATTAAACTCTCTGTTTCTACTAAAGTAATATTTTATTTATTTTGGCCAAAAAAAGTTTTGCTATGAAAACTACATAATATACTAGTAGTTTTGTGAACATTAGACCTAGCTCTCTCCATGTTTATACCGTTACTACAGTCTTAAGATTTCTCTTTGGATTTCAAGTTGAAATATCTTCTATATAATCATTTCTCCTTGGATTTGAAGTTATATCCTAGGTGATAAAGTTAGACACAAAAACAATTAAAAATACTATTTAAAAAAGTACGTTATATTCATTATTAAAAACCCTTGTCCACGTGGATTAAGACATCAATCTTGCAATATATTTCAAAATTACAAGAAATATGCCTTAGCTGCTCCATCGCTAGCTAAGATAAATTCAAATTAATTGAGATGATCTGTTATTCGATAAAAACCTTTTAAGCGGCCGTAATATTGAAACTTAAAAAAACAAATTAAAAAATTATATGACACATCGTTCGGTCCGAATTCAAATAATATCCTTGCCAAAATTTGTTAGAATTTGTCCGTTCATTTGTCAGTTATCGTGGAACAAACAAACTGATAGACATATTTTTGAGCATTCTGTTTTGACAATCTTTATGTATACAACCCGCCTCTGTGGCGTAGTTTGCTAACGCGCTTGTCGTGTTGAGCCCGAATGCTGAGGACGGGGAGATCGAGGTTCGAATCTCGGTCGGGTGAACTGGGGGTGGTTTTTCCTAAATGGTTTTCCACTCTCCCTCCACGCAAATGCGGGTTCACTTCCTCTAATTCAACCTTCCCAATTCCTAATCCATTAGTGTAATTAGTACTTAAAGCGTATAACCCGAAAGGGTAGTAAGACGCGGTGCTAAATAAATATTTATGTATACAGGTCGGCGCGGATTAAAGTTTTCGAAATAAAACACAGTGAAGCCATACAGTAAAGCATATAAACATGGAAGGTAAAAACGCGCGATTCACCGAATTTTTTTTAAGTTCACCTCAACTTGTGTTTGCCACAAACTGGGCTGCCTTGTTTTATACTTTTCGACACACTCGTGTTAGGATTTTTTGTTTTCACAAAGTCACCCTCGTTTACGTGTTTAGAGTAATCGATGATGTTAACAAAGATGTATTTTGAGTTGCATCAGGGTTAATCCTATTTAGTTATTCAATATTTTAGTGTTTAATACTGAATGTGTAGTATTAGGCGTATTGTTCTAAGTTAAACTAGTTTGTAAGTTTAATGTTGATATAATTTTTTTTCCTGATCCGCATTTTACTACCTATCCAGGATATCCGTAATTAACTACAATAATGGTGAAGGAATACAAAATGTAGTTCCGGGACTATAAATCTCATTCAAATGATAGCCGTTCTTAGATCCACACCGATTTAGGGAGTGAATATTTTGCAATTTGAATTAACTTTATAGTATTGGTCCTTAGAGGAAAAGTACCCGCATTTTCTCTGATGGAATGGGATAAACTATTTAGTTATAAAACACCTTCAGTCCACCCAGTCAGGATTTGAACCCCGACCTTACCGTAACCGGTAAACCAGACTAGATTAGTTTGATGCTTGCAAAACCAGACTAGATGAGTGTTACGTTTAGCCCACGTGGCCATCAGTGCGGGTCTGATATAATCTGTGTGTTAAGACATTATCCGTTAAATACACCTTTTTGTTTAAGTAAGGGATTAGATCTATGGTATGTTAGTTTTTTTTAGAGGATACTTTTGCCCTGTAGAAAAAGGATAGAGATATTGTAAAAAAAAAACCATCTAATTGTGGCCAATAAAGGTATCGAATTGTGCTTCTTTTGATCAAAGCTACACGCGAAAAAAAAAGCCTTGGCCAATTCTAACAAAAGCTGGACTAGATTTTTTTTTCTCATAAGAATTTTCCACGCTCACGCTCACGCAAATTCTTTCTTTAATATCTTTTATTTTTGCTCAGTCCGGAATAAAGAATGAGATACCTAAAAGAAATATAATTAAGATCTAAAAGAGCCTCCTTCATTGATTAAACCTTCCTTTTCATCTCTGATGCAGGTTTATATGAGAGAAGGCCGTCCATCATTATCTCCCGTCACGAACCGCATGATAAACGTTAATGAAAATTACCCCTTTTTTTTGTGTGTTGTGTTACTAGGGTGTTTCCTAACGAGGGGGATACTGCGCACCAGGGGGAGGGGGGATTTTTTTTTTCCTTTAAGGTTTTCTCCCCTGCCTGCTCACGCGCGTCCCACAGCGTGGGCTTAATGACCCGGGCGACGCCAGTGAAGCCAACCTTTGGAAAATGTGGTTTTACCCGGGTCTTTCACTCGATTCCTCATTCGCTCGTGTACAGTAGATTGCATGGAAATAACGTGTGGGTTTTCTTTTTAGTGTTTTGGAATATTTTGGAAAGGAAATAGGCCCAGTATAGCAAAGTGATTTGTATTTGATTAGTAATAAAATTAAACGTTTTAATTGAACAAACAAAACAACATTACATTCCAGCACAGTTGTTATTATCATTATTATTAGCACCGCGTCTTACTACCCGTTCGGGTTATACGCACTTACGCTAATGTGTAATGGTAGGGTGATTGTGAGATGAAATGAAGGACCTACAGTTTAACGTGGAATCCAAACCACGGTGGTGGCCTGGCATTCCCCACATTCACAAGATGTCTTGCCAGAGGTGAAGGAAGGGTTTAGCACAGTTGTTGTGTTATTAAATAATCTTGAGACTGGAATTAATTAGTTTTGCACACGTTAACTGAAAACTGTAAAAAAAATATATATATATATTCAGGGGTATAAGGTGGGGATGGAAAGAGCCATAATTTAATGTAATATTAATATATATAATTATTTAAAACAGGAGGTTATTTATTTTGACAATGATTCCCGGAGTTCTCTATTCAACTTAGTAAAAAAAAACTCTAAAGTATGTGCATACAATTTTAATTCAAAAATATTCAAAGGGAAAGCCACAATTTCAGAAAGAATTTTTATTTTTTTATTTAAACGTCAGTTTCTAAAATCCTACCAAACCAATTTAAAAAACCACATTTACTTTGAGGATTGTCAATAACGAAACTGTAATTTATATATTATTTACGTTAGTCGGTGAAAGTATGGACGCTATTATGACAGGCTTACCGATGTCATAAAAAAGTGATATGAATGACGTTGCCTACTTGAGGGATTTCGAAACTATTTTGCGAAGCGGATGACGCAACTAAGCACTATCACACTTAGACGCCAACGTACGAAATAAAAAAGAGAGGAACACATTATTTTCATGTGCATGAGAGTGACATGTTTATATTATCATCATCATCATCATCATCATCATTAACACCACGTCTTACTACCCGTTCTGGTTATACGCACTTACGCTAATGTGTAATGGTAGGGTGATTGTGAGATGAAATGGAGGACCTACAGTCTAACGTAGGATCCGAACCACGGTGGAGGCCTGGCACTCACCACATTCACAAGTTGTGATTAATAAAAGTCTTGTCAGAGGTAAAGGAAGGTTTTGGCAATCAGATAAATCTGTGCTGGGAACGAGGATTGAAGCCCGGACCCCAGCACCACACTTGTTTAAATTTGTTAAATCTACTGATCCCCTCACGAGCTTTTAGTTGGATAACAGCTGTCAGTCGAATTTATAATTATAGTTGAGTTTGAGTATAATTCTTTTACAAAAGCCGTGAATAATCGCTTGTGTTTGTACATAAACAAAAATACTTTATTTAAAAAGATGAGACTTGTTCATTGTTAGTGTATAAAAAGCTATATCCAGAAAAAAACAGTGTAAGAATATCAAAAAGATGTAGTGAAATGGAAAGAAGCAAACGTACAGAATTTATCTCAAGGCAAGTTTTAGGAATCCATCAATAGTGTAATTTCTTCGTACCAGGAACATGTTATGCAAAGTAATTCTTCAAATATCATTAATTATATTCAAAAGGTAGGTATATTTAGGCCTATACCTTTTCCCTTCTGCCAAATTATTGTGTATGTATATAAATGCAACTATTATACTTTCGCTACGGTGGCAACATTGTCTAAATTGTCATGCACTCAGTAGACTAGATGACCGATGTTGGGGAGATGGGATTCGATTACCAGTCAGATCTACTGAGGCTTGTTTTCCTAAATGGTTTCCCACTCTCCCTCCATGCAAATGCTAGTAGATTTTCTTTAAAATTCTACCTTTTTAGTATACATTTTGTAGGGTGGTATAATCAAATTGTAGTTATTCTAGATATTTTTATCAAATTTATTTATTGGAGTAAAAATGAGGGTGGTATAATTTTAGAGGTAATATACCCTCATTAACGGGGGGAGAGAATATCTAGGTATTGGTAAGTTAACTAAAGTGAAATTGTAGATTAATCCAAAATATAATTCAGAAAAGTTTTATGCCTAGAATTGTTTAGATAGATCTTTATATGATGATAATATGACTGTCATAAAAAGTGTACAATATTAAGAAAGATATCTTCCCTCAGCGTAAACCATCTTATGTGGGCACTTTAACATCATCATGTAGCGAGCGCTACTATAGAAAAGGGCCATCCTACTCAGCACATAGTAGTAGTGCCGTCTGGCTCTTACTCAGATCGCAAACCTAGCATCCATAACATAAAATATAGCAGAGGTTTTTCCTCATGAACCTGAGAAATTAGAGACCGACGTCTTTATGTTTGCATGAATAATAATAATACTCTCTGAAATAATTTATAATCAGGATTTAAAATGGATTTTAAGAAGTATTAAATCTGAATCCCTCCTTTAGTATCACAAAACTTCCCTATGAAAAAAAAAATGACACTCATTTTTGGTGAGAAAAGTTTCATAACACAATTTGGGGAAGAGGGGGGCTAGACTAAATGTCTACATGGTGTTACATGGGGTGAGAGGAGCTAAAAAGTTAAGAAAAAAGTGTTACGTGGTTTATGGACGACCACTTATTCAGACTCGGACAAGCAATAAGGTTGACTTAATCATTATTATTATTATTATTATTAGCACCACGTCTTACTACCCGTTCGGGTTATACACACTTACGCTAATGTGTAATGGTAGGGTGATTGATGAGATGAAATGGAGGACCTACAGTTTAACGTGGAATCCGAACCACGGTGGAGGTTTGGCATTGACTTAATTTTTTGCCTGAATATTACCCAAATATTACCCACGTACTCTATGACAATAGGAGTTCGAAAGTTTACTGGCGCACTTACTAAAGTACGCCACTCTATCCCTATCTTTAGCTAGTTCTATCCAGTCCACCTCATTACACCCTATCTCTGTCTTTAGCTAATTATATCCAGTCCACTTCATTAACATCCTATCCCTATCTTTAGCTAGTTCTATCCAGTCCACCTCATTACACCCTATCACTATATTTATCTAATTCTATCAAGTCCACTTCATTACATCATATCCCTATCTTTAGCTAGTTCTATACAGTCCACCTCATTACACCCTATCCCTATATTTAGCTAGTTCTATCCCGTCCACTTAATTACATCCTATCCCTATCTTGAGCTAGTTCTATCCAGTCCACTTCATTACATCCTATCCCTATCTTTAGCTAGTTCTATACAGTCCACCTCATTACACCCTATACCTATATTTAGCTAATTCTATTCAGTCCACTTCATTACATCCCATGCCTATATTTAGCTAGTTCTATCCAGTCCACCTCATTACACCCTATCTCTATCTTTAGCTAATTATATCCTGTCCACTTCATTACAACCTATCTTTATCTTTAGCTAGTTCTATCCAGTTCACCTCATTACACCCTATCTCTATCTTTAGCTAATTCTATCCAGTCCACCTCATTATACCCTATACCAATCTTTAGCTAGTTTTATCCAGTCCACCTCATTCACCCTATTCCTACCTTGAGCTAGTTCTATCAAGTCCACCTCATTACACCCTATCCCTATCTTGAGCTAGTTCTATTCAGTCTACCTCACCACATTCTATCTCTTTCAGGTCAATTCTAACGTTATACTCCCATCACCATCTAGATATTCACAATGTTCACTCGAATATCACAAATTATTATAATAGAAAGTTATTGATGGATATTAATGCATTTTGATGTAACTAAGCGATTGGTATCACATCATTTTATTTTATTTTCAAATTTTATATTGTTAAAAAAAATTAGGTACTTAGCACGCCAGGGTTGTTAACACCTGGTATTTCCTGAATATAATGTACTCTGAACACAATCCCGAGAGAACATCACAGGTGCAGTTAAGCGCCTTTAGTCACGGCAAGATTTGCGCTAACTTTTCTGAAGCTTTTTGAAAAAGATGTTTTATAAAACATCTGATTGGTAACTTCAGGAAACCGAGACGGGCACCTAAACAATATGTCACTGGTATCGTCGAAAAAATTATCCAGCTCCTTTCGGGGGTCAATTGGTCAAGGCAGGGGTCGGGAACTGTTCAATCTCGCAGGGATTTTCAGTCGATCGTGTAATAGAACTACATTTTCATTAAAAATTTATTTTTGAATCTTTCAAACACAAAGTACTTTCATATAGAAAGAAATAACATTTGTTTATAATTTATGTATTTGTATTAGTAATGTAATGTTTTATTTATTTTGGTCAAAAAAAGTTTTGCTATAAATGCTGCAAAAAAACGCTGATTTTGACTGGCATTCCCTACCTAATCGCCCCCCTACCTCTTCCCCCCCCAACATCCCACCAACTCGCACCCTCCCTTGAGATCACACTTTGATAGCATGTCTAAAGCCAGGTCCACACTCAATGTATTACTCGGTTATGATTGCGCAGTCAAAACTATGTAATAGAACCCCGTTGCAGTTAAGTATATTCCACACAGTAAAGTTTTCAGCACGGTTTTTCCCACTCAGTTACGCAGAATTCATCAAGAAGTAAATGCTAGTCTGGTCAATTTGTGCAATCAGTCTTGTAAAACAAAGGGAAACTAAACATCATAAGAACACGTGACGCTCCATATGGTTCACACATTGGCTATGAAATCACACAAATTCAT
>CABFVZ010004098.1:0-19952 GCA_902151445.1 Timema monikensis
CAGCGCAGCTCCGGTGAGGTGTTAGCACATGGTACTACTTGGAGTAGAGATTTGCCAAACCTCGAGATGTCCATCCGAATCTTAACGAGAATTTTCAGAACCATTTGGTTATATTATTGAACCCCCATGACTTACAAACTAACTTATACCTAAAACATACACATTTACCAATTTATCTGTTGCAAGCTTATCATTGTAAAAGTAAAACTTAAATTTAATGAATCCAGTTTTTTTCCCGACTGATCCTGGAATCAAACGCTGGTCCCACAGCTCATTTGGCAGATGCCCTACCGATTTACGTCTAACTCAAAATATCTCACTTTTGAAGGCTTCCAGGAGATTCCTCTTGAAATCTGGTCGTGAACTTAAGGTGCGGTCGAAGGAAGCACGAGTAATTAAACAGTTTTTATAGCATTACATTTTTTTGGCCAAAATAAATCAAATATTTCTCCAGTAGTAACATAGAGTTTAGTTTCCTGCACATGCTAATATCAACAAATCTTGAATATCTGTCAAAGGTGTCCTGGAATTTTGTCAACACTTTTTCTCCTTATTTAAAATGTTTTGACAAAATTCCAGGACACCCTTGACAGATATTCAAGATCTGTTAATACGAGTTAATACGAGTTAATGCGTATTACCATGCGCAGAAACCTAAACTCTATGTTGCTACTGGAGAACTACTTGATTTATTATGGCCGAAAAATGTATTTTTTTATAAAAACTGTAAAATACTTGCACTCCCTTCTGCCGCACCTTAAAACTGAAAGTCTTCTAATAAAATAATGAGTGGCTTGAAGAGCAATAATATAGTCCTAAGCAATAGACCAAAACACGCTGCAGACACCCATAAACGCCGCGTTATTAAATACGTGGTTTGTAATTTAAAAAATAGAGGGTGAAAAGTATTAAAAATATCCCTATAGAATAATCTGGGCACATCGTCTAAGGCGTTACTCTCTCAATGGACTAGACTGATGATGACGGGAAGATTGGGGTTCTAATCCCGGTCCGGTGTACTGAGCGTGATTTTCCCTAAAATGCTTTTACACTATTCCGCCATGCAAATGGAGTACACTTCCTCTAAATTCAACCCTACTCACTCCTATATCACTAACGTAATTATTAGTGCATATATGTGTAACCTGCACAGGTATTAAGATGCTGTGCTAAAACCAAAAATAGGTTTTTTTTAAATATGACAAAATTAAATTAGCTAATTTTCAATGACATTTCACGCGAAATGTTGCAGTTATGAGATCAAATTAAATGGTTAAAAACTTAGATCTAGCCTTTTTCAATCAAATAGAATCAATTTTTATCAGGATCGTGACTTACAATTTTAAGACAGTTGAGAATGGTTTTAATGGTTTTGAAGCTTCAAAACCGCCACTCTCATTAGAAGTACCTATAGAAGTGTTGGGAAATTTCCCTTCAAGTAAGTGGCACAATAAATGTTCACTGAAGTAGATGTTACATTTTCACATTTACATTAATTATTTAATTGTGGATATTCCAACACTCTCAATTTGGGCTAAAAATTAATTGAAAGATAATCTGACTTCCGAGATCTTATTACATTTTTTATTAAAACATGCTAAGAGACTATCTTAAGTTAATGACTCTCTCATTTTCTTATTTCTGGAAATAAATAAAAAGGCACTAGAAAGTAGGAACAAGTTTCAGTGTTAGAATAAAATAGGTGTGTGGCTAGGACCCAAGACCTATATTTCCGAGTATGCACGGGTGTTAGACTGATGGGTTAGCTTGACATGAATCTCTCTGCTTGCCATAACAACCCGCAAGGCGATAAATTTATGACTCTAAACTGTCGTAAAAATACTATTCTAATTTTGTGTTATGGCCATAAAATATTAATATGTAGTTTTCATCTAAAAATAAATGACGGCTGGAAAACCATTCTAGTTTTATAAAATTACTTTTAATAACCTGAGAAATGTGACAAATTGCTAGACATTTAGTTTTTTTTAAAATCACCGCGTCTTACAACCCGTTTGAGCTATGAGCCTATGTACTAATTACGCTAATGATTTTGGGAATGAGGAAGGCCATATTTAGAGGAGATGTATCCTCATTTGCTTAGAGGGATGAAAACCACTTTAGAAAAATCCACCCCCAATACGCCCGACCTAGATTCGAAACTTGATCTCCCCGTCATCGGCAGTTTAATCTACTGCGTGAGTAGCGCCTTAGACCTTGCGGCCACTGAAGCCAATGACACTTAACTGTTCTTTTACTCGCTATAAAAGTAAAATATATTTAAAAAATAGAACGATAGTCTATTAAATACACTCCTTAGATTTGTGAGACAATTCTTGTTTTCTTCACTCGCTTCGGTGGCCGCATGGTCTAAGGCGTTGCTATTGAAATATACTTGTCTGCTGATAACAAGAAGATCAGGGTTCTAATCCGAGATTTTTAACCTTATAGGTTTTACACTCTCCCTCCACACACATGTGGGCACACTTCCTCTAGATTAAATTTTCCTCATCCCTAACACGTTAGCATCATTAGTGCATAAATTATGCCTATAAACTGAAATGGAACTAAAACTCGGTGTTTAAAAAATCTTATTTAATTCATACATATGCCTGATTTGACAGCCATTAGCGCTGTAGCGCTGGCCTCACATAAACTATTATTTTAATGCGGAGCACGACGCGACGCCGGGGTATTGCGAGCCAGTACGACGCGACGCCGGGGTATTGCGAGCCAGTACGACGCGACGCCGGGATATTGCGAGCCAGTACGACGTGACGCCGGGGTATTGCGAGCCAGTACGATGCAACTGATTAGGAAGTGCCTTCTTCGCACGTGGTGGGTTGTTCGGAGGGCAAGTGAAGCCAAAATAGGTCGGTGTCTCTGAAACATCAATTTCTGGCATCATAAATAGAAAGTGACGTCACCGCGCGTGCAGATCCATCAAAACAGCGATTGTGTGATATTAGAACCCTTAGTTGAGGGAAGTTGGCTGCTTTCACTGATCTATATTTCATATTTTTCATTTTAAACGATGTTAATTTAAATTGTTCAGTGATGGGACAAGCACATATATTTATTATCAAATATAAATTCGGACCTAATATACTATTACTAATATTTTCAGTATAAATAAGATTTGGATCATATTGATTGATTTATAATGTTCTTTACAGAAATTTGGTAAAGGTATTTTTTAGTGTACGCCATACACAAGGTAAATGAGATTGGAAGATGATAAAGAAGATGATTATCTCTACCTGATGTAGAGAGAGTGTATTTCTATGATTAGCTGAGCCACCGTGAACTGTCTAACGTCAATACTATCTAAATTGTAGCATAGGAATGTATGACATTAGAAGAAATAAATATGATAATAATTGTTAAACCTAATCTAGTTTATTCGGCAGCTTTCTGGACATCCATTCATGATTAATTGATTAAAGTTTTATACACAAAACGGTGTTTTTTACACCTTTAGAATACTCACCACTGTGCATAGCGAAGTTTTTTTTATAATTCTATTGTTTTTTTAGAATAGAAATGTAAAGAGAATTTACCAAATTATAAAATCTGAGTGTGGGTAAACTCTTTTGAAAATAACTCTGTATTCTTAACTCCATTGTCATGTTTATTTTACAAAACCTGACTACAGTGAAATATTAAAAGAATTTACACAGTTTTTTTTTACCATGTCTTAATACTTGTTCAGGTTGTATTTAAGTTATACATTACATACGCTGACGGAATCAGGATGAGTGAGATATAATGTTGAAGGAAACATACGCTCATTTGGGTTTAGGAGGAGTGGAGAGCCATTTAAGAAAAAACACACTTTGTACATCCGACCAGGATTCAAATTCTTGTCTCCCCGTCACCGGCAATCCAGTCCAACAAAAGAATAACACGTTATACCTTCCAGCCGATGACGTTGTTTCTGCATACTTAAAAAATTTTTTTTTTGTTCAGAAACTTTATTTATTTATTTATATTTTGTAGATTGCAATTTCTGGACCGTTAAATGTATTTAAGTCCATAAAGTTTATACTAATTTATATATCAGTGTATTATTATTATTCTGTTAATATTTTTAGTTTCACAAATAATTTTCATTTGTGTAATAAATTAAATCGATAGAATTAATTAGGTCAATTTAAATTATATATACTTGATGATGAGTAACTTAGTGTAAAAAATATATATTATGACACAAGTATTTAAATAATTACAGATAAAAAAGCCAAAATCCTCCCATACTTATTTAACTGGTATTTGTCGTGTCTCTCCAATATTACATTTAAATCCCCTCCAACTGCTTCGGTGGCCACATGTTCTAAGGCGTCATTCTCATGTTAGACTAGACTGACGATGACAGAAAGATCGGGGTTTTAATCTCAGTAGGGTGTATTGAGGATGGTTTTTACAAAGGGTTTTTTCCACTCTCCACGCAAATGTGAGTACACTTCCTATAAATTCAACCTTCCTCATCCCTAACTTGGTAATTTGTACCTATGTGAACAACCTCAACAGGTAGTTAGCTAGACGCAGTGCTGAGAAAAATCCCCCTCCAACCGTCTTTTCTTCCTTTGAGGCTTGGTCACTAATTTATTAAGGGTGAAAGGTATTAATTATATATATATATATAGTTATGCGTCGGACTATAAGCTTACGATAAGCTTATGTGCCATTTACGTCATTGATTGGTTGTAGATGCGGAATGATGCATTCATAGGAGATGTAGCAGAATTTGCTTGGAGAGAGAGAATGGGAAACCATTAGAGAAAAACACCCTCAGTACATCCAACGGGGATCTAACCTTGATCTCTTCATCATTGTCAGTCTAGTCCACTGTGAGATTAGCGTCTTAGCCTATACGGTGGGTTTCATAATATTATTATTATTAGCACCGCGTCTTACTACCCGTTCGGGTTATACGCACTTCATAATATTAATTTTGACATTATTAACAAAGGTGAATGCCAATACAATTCATGTATCTCATCCCATTACCTCAAGGGGGCCTTTTATAAGTGGGTGGAACATCTAAAATATGTCTTGATTTTTTTTAAATTTAATGACTTTGGAGAATTCGAAATTATTTTGTTAAAGGGGTGCAGTTTAACTTAACATTCTAAGCTCTCTCACCCTCTAAACGCCTATGTACGATATAGAAAGAGAGGTACGAAAATGATCAATTTAACCTGCAAGGCCTCTTATTTTTCTGATGATAAAACTTATCCTTTTCCGCTGACGAGTATAAGCACTCACTCTGCTATTTGCGCCTGGACAGTATTGATTATCATTTTAAAATAAACTTTTTCTGGTTTCTTATTTTAGATCTAGGCCTACATATTCTTTCACCGAAAATTTTAATCTAAATCCTGGCGGAAGATTCTTACTGTCCATTTTAGTGAATAAACCAAATAACCTAAACTGTGGTTCTCAAACCTTGGTGCGTGTAACCTTAGGGCCTAGCGCATGACTTTCAACGAGTACGCGAATAGCTCTCGAGGGAAAATTGACAAAATGACAAGACATCTAAACTTGGAGGTCAAATTTTTAATGTGGTGTGGAGTTTTGGAGACGACAGATGGAACTTTTCTCCTTTGATTACCAGACATTTGTCATTTGGGTAGATTCTATCGTGTGAGTATATTAGACTGGTATTTGTCATGACTAAGGTACACATTATAAAAATTCATTAGAGAACCACTACTCTAGACGATTTAAAATAGTGTGTTTATAAATAAACTACTCAAGGTGGAGATGCAGGATACGCGGGAAAATGTATGGGTTTTTTGTAGTGGTTTTAGCAAAACTTTTTTTTGGCAAAAAAAAAAATCTTTGCTCAAGTAGTAACATTTAGTTTAAGTTAGTTTTCTTCACGTGGGGAAATCAACAGTTGTTGAATGTTTGCCATAAGTATAGCTTTATTAGGTGACAAACTTTCAATCAAAGAGAAAAAGTTTTCATTAAATTCCAGGACACCTTTGACAGACATTAAAGACATGTTTATATCACCATTTGAAGAAAATTAAACTAAACTTTGCTACTATTGCTTATTTATTTTGGACAAAGAAATGTTTGGCTATAAAAACTGCAAAGTCATTGGCCTTTTATCGCGTTCCCTTGTACCTCACCTTAAAGATAAAACATAGATAGAGTGACAATGTAAGACCATATTTATAATTGTTTAACAACATTTAGTCAAGGTTTCAATTTTATCGCTTTATAACTTGCCGAATAAAACCTACATCATATTAACATAGGAAATACTCTCTCTTGACTATCTCCCACTTCACAGCTAAGCTGTGTCAATAAATTAAAATTAAAATAAGAACCCCCCCCTCCTCCCCTCAGAGAGGTGTTGGAATAGTAAAATAACATAAAAAGCAAACAAAACGTTCTACTTTAAAGATAGTCTAATTTTCTATCTAAATACATTTCCCCTAAACTTTCTTACTATTTTTAAGACTATAATAGTATATTTAAAAGTAATTTAGTAAATATTTTTATCCAACACTAATTTGCATTTCAAGTTTTAATAAAATCGTCTCAAATTTAATATTAGTCAAATTGAATTTCAAAAACAACACTCATCTTTTTAAAAACGCCCTTAATTTTGTCACTGATAGCCAGTACGATCACTATACTGTACCATTTTGTGTTTGACGATATCGACCACGTCCATGTCTTGTCATACTCCCCCTGATTTATTGCCTCGTTATGACATTGTTACAGGGGGCGAGGAGGACACTCCCAACCCATCATTTCAAAATTACCATGTTTGATTAACGTGGTTGCATACTTGATTGTCTTAGAGTTGGTATATAGCAAATCAAGTTTCACAGTCTTTAAATGGACCGTAGGACGTTTGACGCCATTCTCCCGAAAAGTTGGACCAACCTCGACAAGACGTTTGGTACAATCCCCCCAAAAAGTGACCCGTTTGGACAAATATAGACATGACGTTTAGCGCAATCCCCCCCGAAAAGTGATCCGTTTGAACCAATATAGACATGACATTTATTGCAATCCCTCCCCCCTCCCGAAAAGCGACCATTTTGGACCAATATATACATGAAATTTGGTGCAATTATCCTGAAAAGCGACCCGTTTGAACCAATATAGACATAAAGTTTAGCGCAATCCCCCCAAAAAGCGATCCGTTTGAATCACTCAACAGGACGTTTGGCGCAGTTTTATTAATAAATTGGCAATTTTGGCTAATCGAGATAGGACGTCTGGACCAAGGTGAAACCACATTTCCCTTTTTAGCCTTTGACACAAACATTCACCTGTTACCGTACTTCGTTAAAAAAAACTTGATAAATTTGCACATCCATTGTCACATGCTATATTAACGGAGAGTAAAGGGTAAACAAACACACAAGTTAGTGTTTGTCAACATTTGTTTTATATAGATGGATCTAATCCTATATTTCTTTAATCCAAACTTAAATTTTCTTTCGAATCCTTGAATCTTTAAAAATAATTATAATGTTTGTACGTAAAGGATGCATCGGGCCCAATTACTTAAAAAAAAAGCTTATTCATATAACTTCTAGAGGAATCGAATTTAAAAGAATAATTGAATACCTGTAGGAGGCGGGTGCATTGAACACAATTTCCATAAAATAAATAGCTAGATAGCTTCTAGAGATAACAATTTTTTTTTATCCGAGGGATAGGTTTCGAACCTTCCTTACTCTCTGGCTTATTTCTTAAATTGACTTATCGGCCCTGAACTAAAAAGTTTCGCCACCACTCAGTGTTTTGAATGCTCACGTTAAATACCCCAGATACAAATGTAATGGTTTCAAAACACTATGCGAGGGCTTGATAGCCCCACTTTGTGAGGCAAGGGTTATATTGGCGGTAGTCCAAAACTAACTACTGTGTCAGCACTCACGCCTGCCCCTTGCGGCCACTTCTCCAACTTCGCTTCTCATTGAATTTGCGTAATGTGTTTAACTTAGCTGTTATATACGCAGCGAACGTTTCTTTTTGCCATGATTTCAATAGTTAATTACTTAAGGCGGTTGATTACGACATTGGAACGGAAGATCTAACTCTAACATAACCTTTTCTTTTAATTAACTTAGTTGTAAAATGAATAATCCACTTCAGTGGCCACGTGGTCTAACTTGCTACTCTCGCAGTAGACTTGACCGCCGATAACAGGGAGATCGAGGTTCGAATCTCGGTAGGGTATACTAAGGGTGGTTTTCCCAAACGATTTTCTACTTTCCCTCCATCCAAATGCGGGTACACTTCCTCTAAATATAACCTCCCTAATTCTTAAAATTGTAAGCGTAGTTAATACATAAGCCTATGATCTGAATGGGTAGTAAGACGCGGTGCTAAAAAAAAAGGTTGAAAAATGACACCTGGACATGGAAATAAAACCCGGGACCTTTGGCTTAGCGTGACAATGCTCCACCACTGAGCTATCCAGGATTCGTCCCGTAAGCAAGGCAATTCATTACTCATATTTTAAGGCTAAGTCCGTGATGGACGTGTTTAAGTGTCATCTACATATGAGCGACCAATAGTATCACGAGCTATCAGATACCATGACTCTGGAGGGCTGTTATACTGTCAAGTATACAATAAGATATTGTAATTTTAAGGTGAGATTTCATTGAAATTATGACACTGTCTGTATTGAAAGGACCACTGACGGTCCTACACGTCGGTCCATCACAGACTCAGCCTTAAACTATAAATGAAGAATGACCCTGAGCACGGGATGAATCCTGAATAGCTTAGTGGAAGAGTATTGGCGTGCTCAGCCTAAGGTCCCGGGTTCTTTTACCGTGTCCAGGTTTCATTTTTCATCTAGTTTAAATTAATTAGAATGTGGTCCCCTCCATACGGACAATGCCATAATTACAATTATTTGCAACAGTTTTGTTGGTGATCATTACTCGTCTTACTGCTCGTTCGGACTCTCCACAAGCTACACTAGGCTAAGAGCACGGGAGAAAAAGGATGACATTTATGCAAATAAATCAACATTGATTGCTAAAACATGATATCTCGGGTGCCAGGCTCGCAATGACTGGGGACAGGGAGTTCAGGGTTCAAATCCTTGTGGGGATACACTAAGTGCGATGCGAGTCGAATGCCTTAAACCCCTTGACCTCTTATATGGGTGCTGATGTTCCAGTGTTAAGGTCATTCGACGGTAAAAATTTTATAGCAAAGCTTTAACAGGTGTATAATTTACAAGATATAAATAGTGATTCAATACTTTCAAATCATTATAGTTCACGAGTCGTAAGGGCCCAAACTTGCTATTTTCTTCTTTTTGCGTACCATTGTTATTAAGTAAAGTTTCTAATGTAGATAGTTGAAATTTGGTATAACTAGACAGGCATATTATTATAATATGTTAAAGAAAAATATTTTAATGCATACACAGTTTAAAAGTGGTACACAATTTTAAACATTTATATAAAAACTGTTATTTTTATAAATTACTCAGATAATTTGATTGTATCTGGTTTTGTATTGCACAATATGGTAGTATTTATGTTTTTTTTCTTATCTATCTCTACTCGTTAATCTTATTATTATGTCCGAATTGAGTGAGTTAAGTGCGTGGCGGCATCCGTTAATTTTCTTTGCCGTGGCTTACACGTTAAGACACAAGGAATGAGACATCTCTCGGTTCTTTATTATGATCTGTACCCCACTAAAATCTCTTGTCATGTTCCAAACGCCGTCATAACATTGGCCTCTTCAGTTAGTGATCGATACATTAAATCGGCGAAGGACATCCAAGATAATACGGAACAGTGTCTCAGACTTGGTAGTCATCTCATAGCACCCAAAAAAACACTTATTCTATTTCTAGATTTTTCTTGACAGGTCTGAAGCAGATGGAAACTTATTCCTGGACATAAATATAAGGTTTCTCGTCCACGATGATCGCGTAGCGTTTTGAATCGGTAATCCTAAAAGTCAAAGTGATGGCAAATGATCTCCAAAATTTTGTTGCGTGTTTCATGATAACACTACTTGAATGAATATTGTGATCCATCCATTTATTTAAAATTGGGCAGTCTTCGCACCGTAGCCGCAACGGGTTAACAACGATGATTGACTTATCGATGTGACCACGAATTGTGAGTCCTTAGATGGCCATAAATTTGAGGGATGACAAAATATTCATAAAAGCTATCCTGTTTCTTCCATATTTATTTTCCTAGCATTGTATTATTATTTTATTATTATTTAGCACCGCGTCTTACTACCCGTTCGGGTTATACGCTTTAAGTACTAATTACACTAATGGATTAGGAACAGGGAAGGTTGAATTAGTGGAAGTGAACCCGCATTTGCGTGGGGGGAGAGTGGAAATACATTTAGGAAAAACCACCCCCAGTTCACCTGACCGAGATTAGAACCTCGATCTCCCCTGTCCTCGGCAGTCAAGCTCAACACGACAAGCGCGTTAGCCAACTACGCCACCGAGGTGGGTCCTAGCATTGTAGAGTTGGCACGAAACATTCACGCCAGCCTTCATGAACCCCACCTTTAAGGTAGATTATCGGTGTAATTTTGATGAAAAAGAAAATGCATTTTTGATTGAATGCTAATTTGAAAATCTTACAGAAAACTGCGTCTTTCGGTTTTTCATACATCAACCACGGGTAAGTTTTTAACCAGTCGGACTGGAGATTTCTTTTATGAACGCTATGTCCTTGTCCTTTAGTAGTTTGTGGTTGAGAAGGGGGCTTAACAACTTCTGGTGTTGACGTACGTGCAGGAGTTTCACCCTGATAAGTGATAACACCTATTCACTTTCACTTTAATTTATTTATCATAAATTTATCCATTTTAGTCTTTATTACGTATAATAACTGATGTTTCTAAATCACTTTCTCTTTCATACACCAATCACTTTATTTTTCTTTGTAATAAATCACAATATTATACACCAGGTCAGGCAAAACACAGTTAACGAGAATATCGAGACATTGGGGAAATATAAACCTTTGCACGTTGATATTCAACTGAACCGAACTAACTTTAGCAAAAATCCGGTATATAGAGATAGCCATAAGTTAATCATGAAAATGTTCGATCGTTCTAGATTGTGCCCGTAAGTTCTCGTGTGCAGCATACTCTACTACTAGTTCTGCTGATGATGATGATGATTATTTTAAAACTAAATGCACTTTTTATCCTTAATCTATTTTGGTTTGGCTTAGTCGAAATTACTTTATATTGTCACCCCTCCTCTCTACACCTAAAACGTGGGCCTATTCTCTGTCAGGATGTGCTATGGCCGAGGATAGGGGGAGGTGATTGTGCACACCTGTGTGGGTTTGTGATTGACCAAGACTTGATTTTTAAGGTTTTTATTAGTGGTTCTATCTCTATTAAAAATGTGATGTTGATAGTCGTATGTGGCTGAAAGAACCTAAATAATATTCGGAAGTTTGTGACACGAGGTGTTGCTAGGAATAACCAATGGCCTTTCTTACTCCTAGGTGGTCCCTACACGGTTTCCGAACCCCGGAACCTTGGGCTCGAGAGGTAGCCGTCTACCACAAATACTGATGAACCAGCGTCCTTGCCCGTGTAGTCCCGAATTGGGCAGAGTAACCCCTAGATTGCCCCTAGATTGAAATGTTGATTAGTCAGCCCTGATGGTCGGATACCCCACTTTTTATCTTGCCCTCTGGCCTGGTTTCCGATTAAGTAATGCTGACAATGTTTATATGGTCAGCTCCTTTATTCTATTTGTTTACAGGCTAATCAAAACAACCTGCAACACTCGTTTTGTCATTCACAATTCATAATACACAATATTATACAAACACACCTTCCAATTTAGGTCGTGCGGTTACAATATATTTGATTTATTCTTTTCTTTACTCTGTCAAGTTTGTATTTCTTGTACTTGTAATCCTTTACTTATGGGAACTGGGCCCCTATAATTTGTTTTATTGGTAAGGGGGGGTGGGGGGGCATTATGCTTGGACACCTATGTTTGACGCCCACAGTACAGACCACACAAGGGCATTGAAGAAAGCTGTTTACTCAACTATTTATATCAAATACCAAGTTGACTGTATTGTATATTTTATGTTCGAGGACGATGCAATAATTGTTCAATAGTTCTTCTTTTAAATGTTAAATTTGTTCAAGGAAAATGCTCATACATAGCACAAACAATTGACACTATGCAATCCATATTCAAGGATTCTTCTAAAATACCCATTTTTGCACAGATCAAAGGTATTACTTTTCTCTGTCTAAAGAAAGCAAGTGAAAAATATGATCCTGTGAGAGCATGATATTCAAGTAGTTTCATAGTTAATTATTGCCAAGTGTAGTGCAATGTTTGTGACGTCTATAAATAGCCTGATGTTGGTTTATGGCATTTCACAGTCCAATCATGCATGGTGGTTTTCATAATACCTTAGGTGATAATTTAACAAAACAAAAATTCTTGTATATTTTTCTCTTAACACAATATTCTTGATATCTTTACCTTGTGCAACACATCGAACATACCTTATTATTCGCCTATCAACGTCTTCATGATAGCAGCCAAGATAAAAATAAACTCCATTGCAATTCATGGTGTCATTTTATTTGAGCAATTTTCTTATCATTTTGTGCATGTTCTTATACATACAAAATTTCCTGACAATCATAACTATTTGTCACCTTAACATTCCTTGCGCACTGCTTTCCAGGGTCTTCTGAGTTTTTTCTTTAGTTTACTGTTAGCTGACGATCATTTAACAGTGGTTCTACGGAACATAGTAAATACCTTCCTTTTTTGTATGATTCCAATACACATTACAAATGAGATTAATATCCTTTGCAGTTGTGGGAAACTTATCTCAAGTAGTTTTTACACAACACCACTATAAGTATTAGGACACCTTAGACTTTGTTACAGAAACATGGTGGCTACAGACAGGGAAAACAGGGATGACTTAAAAAAGTTAGGGAATTATTTTATGTCAGGGAAAACAAGGAAATGTCAAGGAATTTAATCAAAAATAAGGTAAAGTCAGGGGATTTAAATGCTTGACTAACTCTGCACCTAAATATTTAAACTAAAATGAGAGTTTTCCTCGATGTTAACAAAGTGGATTGCCTAGATATTTTATTCTAACATGAGATGGTTGTACAGGGTTTATTTTATAACCCATTCACACAGGAACACAAATAATACCTAATTAAATAATAGAGAACTAACAAGAACTTATAAGAATGTTGATGTTTGATAGCCTAGAATTTTTTGGAAATATGTGATCAACATATTAAACAAAAAAATTCCCATTTAGCAAGAAAAACTGTAAAAAGTTTAGGACAGGAATTTTTTTAACGCTGTCTGTAAAACTTGGAAAAGTCAGGGAATTTTATAATAAAAGTTTTGTAGCCACCCTGAGAAACATTTCATCATAATGCATTTAATTTTTTGTTGGAGTTTCTTTCCTTAAACTCGAATACTTTTACAATTTATGAATAATTTTGCATTTGTGAGCTATATTTATTAAACCATTAAGTTTTCCTAGAGGCAATTATACACGAGTGAGGGGAAATGTTCATGGCTGTCATTAGAATCTCACCAATATAGGATATCATTACATGATTAATTTTCTGGGTTGTGTACTTGGATTTATGGAGTCCTTTACTAGAAAGATTAGTAAAGTATATTGACTGTATGTATGACAGCAATTTTGTCTCTACCAATTAAGTATGTACCTGTTTACATAATCATCTGTTTTCTGAAATGCTTTGTCATGCTGATGATGGCTATAACTTTGTTTTTTTTTACTGTCACTACTTCAGTTTTCCATTTGTTGACGTGTTGCCACTTTTTTCTGCAAGAATGACCGTACTCCCTCGGCATAAAATATATGCCGCTTAGTTGGAGTATATTGGCTACGCCATTTTTGCTCCCTCTTTTGAGCTTTTAGCGTTTCACAACTATCTAAAAGTTGTATTCGTAGCTTTATTTTATTTCTCTTTACACTGAAAGAGCAGTTGATTAAAAATAATAATAGAACCAATACCTTAAATGTTTAAAAAATAGAGGGTCACTAAATAACTTTATTTGCTATAGAATTTTAACTATCCTTAACGATATTAGATTGGAAATTAGTAAAATAATAGTCAGGAGATGCCTGCTATTAATCGGTCAGGTAGTTGTTAACATCTCGCCTGCTTTCAAGGAATGTAAAACTCAGAATATACAAAACAATAATTTTACCGGTTGTTTTCTATGGGTGTGAGACGTGGTCTCTTGCCTTACACGACGAAAAAAATATTATTAGGATGTTTGTAAAAAGGTGCTTGGGAATGTAAATGGAAAGAGTAAACTCAATATAGGAATAGGTGGCGTACTTTTGTAATGAACTTTCGAGTGTCTAATGTAATAGAGTAAGTAAGGAGGATGAAAAATAAACTGGTAGAATATAAAGTTTACCCAACGAATTAAAAGCGATTATAACTGACTCACAAGGAATAGAACACAAATTAAAAGTGTCATTGCATATTTTATTTATCTTTGTATACAACTTTTTCTCCCATAGACACCATATTACGATTGATCTTCTAAAACATGTAAATCTAATAGAATTAGTCATTATAATGTATGAATTGGAAACTTTCTGATATTAAATAACTAGTTTTTTCAAAGTTTTGTTTTGTAAAGTTGTCTGATGGTCATTTGTTGAAAGCCAAACATACAGAAACAGTAACATAAAACCCAAGTTTTAGAGTTTGACATGAAATAATTATAAAACGGTAACCTTTAAATAATACTGTGTCAAAAAAAAAAAAACTCAATTTATTCCCTACAAATTTTTTAAAACACCCCTCCCCCCCCCCTTCCCCCCAACACAAACGGGTGAGATGTTATAGTTGTTTTTATTCATTGGCAGCTCTATGGCGCAGCGGTTGTGTTGATTACGTCAGATATATTCTCCCAACCCTATATTTTTTTAACTGTTATATTTGTAACACTTATCTAATGTTAAATTAAGAAATCACTATAAAAATTTTTGTGTTTCTAGGATAGTTAAAAGTAATCAAGTTCTCGGACTAATCCAGAAAAAATAACCATAGTACCGGGACTAGACTCCTGAGTTCTCCGTTGGCGGCAACTCAGTTAAGAGTAAGACTCTACTTACGTCGTTACCCGCATATCCACCGTGGTAGGTTTAATAAATGCCTAAATATAATTGCAAATTGAAATAAAACAATTTAATATATTGCTGTTTTTATTATATATACAAGTAGTTGACGAAGTAAACTTTCAAACAAGTTTTTTAATTACTCTAACCATACAACCACTGTGTCTAACTACTTGTGCCAACTAATGTTTGTTACTGTGAAGCTGAATTCCCCCCCACCCCTACCCCCGTCCTTTTCCTAAATAGCTAAAGCAAACGACTTTCCCAGTTGGCAACCGTGTGGTCTATTTATCGGAAATCTCCGTCGTATTCAAAGGTTTATTTTTTTACCCTAGACGCTCAAGCAGTTAGTGAAGCTTTTAAATAATCGCTGATGTTTATTTATGTAGCTCAAAATGTTTCAGCACATTCTCCTCCTCCACTTCAACCCAACATTTTTAAACACTCGACTACCCGCTTTGATCTTCGAATGGTCTAATGAGTCACCATAGTAATATACTGGACTGCTGATGACTGGGAGAATGCTGTTAGAATCCCAGTGGGTGTAATAAAGGTGGTTTTTCGTTTTAATTGGTTGAAATGAATGAACCGAGCTAGTACACTTTTACTTAATCTTGGTGACCTGGCGGTCTAGGGGTAAGGTGTCATACTTCTATGCTGGCGGCCGGGGTTCAATCCTCGTTACCGGCAAAGATTTATCTGATTGCCAAACCCTTCCTTCACCTCTGGCAAGACATCTTGTGAATGTGGGGAATGCCAGGCCACCACCGTGGTTCGGATTCCACGTTAAACTGTAGGTCCTTCATTTCATCTCACAATCACCCTACCATTACACATTAGCGTAAGTGCGTATAACCCGAACGGGTAGTAAGACGCGGTGCTAATAATAATACTTAATCTTTACCTACCTACCCTCCAGAGCCATACTGTCTTGCCGCGCATTAATTTCATGTCTCGCTCATTCACTGACAGTATTACATTACAATTTTCCTAAGAAGAGTAATATTTGACAGCTATAAAAAACACTAGATATACTTTCACGTATTCATACGCAAAATCGTATGATCTGCAGCTGTCACCTTTGACAGATATTATCAAAACCTATAAAAACAACACTAATGATATTGCAAAATGCTATCAATTTTGGCAGTAAAAAGTATATCTGTATTTTATAAAAGGTTCTTCCTATGAAAATTTGACTGTAGCTATGTTACTTCAATGTTCCATACAAGTTGGTTTCTGACGCATGTAAGCTACTATTTTCAAATGGGGTGATTTTTTTTTTACCAAACCGGATTGTATACAAGCTTTTTATTGTGCACTTTAAAAGCACTTTAAATCGATCAATCTACACATTAGCTCTTTTAGTACTTAATTAAATTCTGAAACTTCTACTTGAAAACTCAAGGCAGCTTTCATGAAATAATTAAGATTAGGATTGGTATAGCAAGTACCTTTTAACACTTAATAAATAGATAAAAACAGCGTAGTCAACGTTGGCGAGAAGCCATTGTTTTTATTTTATATCTATTGAGTCGGGAATCCCTGGAGTTTAATTTTATCTCCCTAACCATGGATAGGGGTGTGCTTTAAATGATGTAATACAAGTTTTTAGGTTTGTCCTGCCTGGAATTTAATAATGATGTCTCTAGATTTGTGTTTTTAAAATAATAATTATGTTTTAGACTTTATTTTGGTTTTAAGTTAAACTGTGGTAGTTGAAGGTTTTCTTTTTAAACCTCCACGTTTAGTATCTAAAATTAAATAATATACAGAGGTCACCTAATTTTATTCTATATTTCATCACATATACTCCATTCACGGTAGGAATTACTCTCTGAAAGGTCATTTTTCCTACCAATATCCTTCTAGATAATAGATTTCTGGTAGGGAAAAAGGCCTTTCAGAAAACAATTCCTACGGTGAACGGACTTTGGGTAACTGTTGTTGGAAATATATTACAATCCTGTAATACAGAAATGAGTATAAATAAACATTAGTTAATACTAGTCAAAATAATGTATACAAACTAGTGCCGACCCATTACAAATAATTGTGTATTTGTTATCGTAAATTAAATTAATATATTAAATATTGTGTTTTATTTCTAGTTTTAAATAATCCTCTACAAGAATTTCACAAAAAGTGTTTTTTCGGGATTAAGTGACAATATAATGTTTTGCTTTTTAATTTAATTTAATCTAAGATTATATTGATTGCAACAATACTTTTCTATTTTTTGGCACCAGGTCGGGATATACAAATATAATAGTAATTACACTAGCATGATAGTGATGAAGTTTTAATGTTAACACTGCTCTTAACACGCGTTCCCTACACGCTTACCTTAGTCCATCCCTGGTTGTAGGTATAAAAACGTAGCGATTATCCGATCATGTGGATTGACTTGAATTTGCGCTAACACATCCTTCTTGCTCAAGAGCACCATACTACAAGGACCAAAAGGACTGTGCGTTGCGTAACATCTCACAAGATGTACGTCACTGAAGGACCAGTCTCCTGGCGATTATGTGATTGGTTAAGCAACTATCACCAGTCATATGGCGATTATGTGATTGATCACGCAACTATCACCAGTCTCATGGCGATTATGTGGTTGGTCACGCAACTATCACCAGTCACATGGCGATCATGTGATTGATCACGCAACTATCACCAGTGACATAGCGATCGTGTGATTTGAGTACGCAACTATCACCAGTCACATGGCTTTCATGTGATTTGTCAGGCAACATCACGTTTTTTTATCTTGATTTCAGTCGGTCTGTCGAGTGCTAGGGAAGTAAGAAATGACGCGTTTACATTGGCGATCTGGGCCACATGGTATTTATTTAGAAAAAAAAAAAGAAAGCGGTAGTGAAAAAATTGTTTGAAAAAAAAGGTTAAATAATTCAAATTAGAAGTAAATATGCACTAACCACCAAAACCATCAAAATACGTTGATTGAACATTGTATATTCTGCAGCCCAGTCACTTAACCGATAAATAAATACAACTTTTAGATCGATTCGAGCCATCAATAAAAATATGAATTTTCATACATCAAGTCGGTCTGGTGTTGAGTGTAGTAGTGACGTCGCTCCTTATCCCTTTTGACAGAGCTAGGTGTGGTTCGGATTAATTCACAAGTTACACCTCATGGATTATTGTGTGTTCATCGCGTCCGGGCTCTCTGCATATTCATACTGATGTTAATAAGGTAAGGACGGATAAAGAAGGATTCAGAGGAACTTAATTTGACTTTATGTGAAGGTAAAGTGGTAAATCATTCAGTAAAATACACTCTCAGTACGCTCGGCTGGAATTAGGGTCCAGGCCAGATGAAGTTTTTTAAAATTTTATCACCAAGTTTTATTACCTGTCCTGGTTCTACGCATAATTATATGATAAATTACTCTACTGGGGTAAGGGTGACGAAGGAAGCATTTTAGAAGTAATATATCCGCATTTTCTTGTAAGGAGAGTGGGAAACCATATAGGAAAAAATACCCTCAGTAGATCCGACCAGGATTTGAACCCCGATCTTCCCGTATTTACAGATGAAGTTGATGCCTTAGCCCGCGTACCCACCGTTTTGGGTTTTATTTATATTCTCTTCTCAGTATTAAATATAATTTATGAGTAGTACACCCATCTGCTTAACCTAACCCAGCTCCTGATATCTGAGTGGGGTGACCTGGTGGTCTAGGGGTAAGGTGTCAGACTTCTATGCTGGCGGCCGGGGTTCAATCCTCGGTCCCGGCAAAGATTTATCTGATTGCCAAACCCTTCCTTCACCTCTGACAAGAAATCTTGTGAATGTGGGGAATGCCAGGTCGCCACCGTGGTTCGGATTCCACGTTAAACTGTAGGTCCTTCATTTCATCTCACAATCACCCTACCATTACACATTAGCGTAAGTGCGTATAACCCGAACGGGTAGTAAGACGCGGTGCTAATAATAATAGATATCTGAGCGCTCTCTCCACTCACTATAAATGTCAAGAAACTATCAGTTCACCCTGATAGGCAGCTTTTTTCCCTCATGCTTACCTTCAACCAGCTCCTGGAACATAAAATAAACCGGGTATGTTCTACAAAATACAAATTAATATATAACTAATGTAAAAATTTTAAAAATTATTTAAAAATGTTAAGTTTATTTTAATTTTTATAATCAGATAGTTTGCCTTAATAAAAGGATACTTATATATAGTTCAATTTTCCAAGAAACTGCTTTATATAAGAGCAAGAAGGGTCTCTTAGATCTACATTAACGTATTCATACGTCATGTCATGTTATCTGCAGTTGACACTTTTTACACATATATTTTAAATACCTATAAAATAACACTAATATCAATGTTATCAAGAATGAACGTGAAAAAATATGATTGTTCTTTCTAAAAGGCACTTTTTTAAAAATGGGACTGTATCAATGTTATCATATTTGAACGCAAAAAAATGTTTGTTCTTTCTAAAAGGCACTTTTTTTTAATGGGACTGTATCATTGCTATAATTTTTGAACGTGAAAAAATATATTTGTTCTTTCTAAAAAACACTTTCTCTTTTAATGGGATTATGTAATATCTTAACTCAATGGTCAGTCAACAGCGCCGACTCGCTCTGGTGGTATAACGAGAGCTTGTGCTCCTTTTTAATTATGCATGTGAGCGATATTTCTGTTATTACACTTTCCTCATTCCATTCAAGGTAGAAATCACGGCTAAAACAAAATGAGAACACATTCATTACAATCTTTCTTTATGGTAGTCGGT